>WEKY01025671.1:0-16342 GCA_013390045.1 Picathartes gymnocephalus
ATCTGAATTCAGACATGAAACCAAATCCTTAAATTGCACACTGCAGTCATTACTCAGCTAATTAAGCATGAGACAACATATTTTATGAAAAAAATTATTAAAGAAAGAGGTTTTTAATGTTCTTGAGTGTTTCTTAAAGAAATCAAGGTGAGAAGTAGTCAGCTATAAGAAATCTGAGCCATCAGGACCTTAAGTTTCTGCATATTTTTTCCTGTTAAAAAATTCAGTGGACGAGTCTGTGAAATTGATTCATGAAAATTGTGAAATGCACAAGAAACTGAAGTTATGATGTGCATTTAAAACCTCTTATATCTAGTAAATAAAGTAGATCTCCTAACCTATTAGTTTTGCACAACATGTGAGTTTAATTATATTACTTGAAAGAATGTTTAGTAGGCTTTTCTGAACAGCTGTAGATGCAGGGCCATGACATTTGCAGAGCAAAGCTTCAGAGAGGCACCTATTTGGTCTACAGATCTGGGAGCATCAGTCTCCTGCTCCTGAGGAGCTCTAAAAATTAATATTGCTGAAGGAATAGAAGAAGCATCAGGTGGAAGGGGTAATCTTGGAAAAAGCAAGAACATGAACAGAAAGAGGACTATTTAAGGAGTTGCTGTTCTTGAAATTGGGGCTTTTTGCCTTCAAGATACAGGTGGAAAGGTTTTATTATTAGTATCTTGCATAGTTTAACACTAACAAACAACCTTCTCTACAATTAGATCCAGAACCTCTAACCTAACACCAGAACAGAAACGTGGTGTCTATGAGCATTAACAACTATGTAACTTTTCTTTTAGGACACTAATTAGTCAGCTAGTGAAGGTGTCCTAAAAAAGTATTTTGAAAACTAACTTCTTCCCATTTACGAATACCACATGGGATTATTTACAAAGACTTCGCGGTACACCACAAGCTATATTCCCCCAAGTAGAGTTTTTGTAATCCTGCCCAAAACCAGAAGAAACACAAAGACCAGAAACCTCAAACGATATTATTTAATTGAAGATGCATTTTCTGTGAAAGTTCACATTGAAGCTCTGCAATGTGTTTAGTAGTTTACAATTCCTAAAGTTGCTCTGTACTCTTCCCTAGGTGCAGTTAAGAGTAGCTGCCTTCATTTAAAAAACAACTGTCTCCCATGACTTGAGGAAAAAAATTCTTGAAAGTCAGCACAGCCTGAAGGAAGCTTATGTACAGAAAAGGGGTAAAGTAAAGGGGTGGGGGACCCAAAATCACAGTCTGTGCACCTCTCTAAATAGTGCCGATAGGTTATTAGCTAAACCATTTCTTGAGAAAAGTTCAAGATAGGTTCTTTCTCTGGACAAATCCAAAGCAATAACAAGTATACTAGCACACCCAGAGAGTGAGTGTGTCTTGGCACACCTTGCAGGTGAGCAGACCTACCGCTGACATTCCTCCTTCTATCAGCACGATGGCCCCTGGAGACAGCTGCTAGTCACTGTGCTCTTTACTCAGAGCTATATTTGTACATACGGATATTGGCTCATACAGCAGATTATTCATGTATTAAACTGTCATGACGTTTCAATTTCTTCCAACTGTTAAAATGAACTGCCAAATTTAAACTGCGGCTCACCAGAGTAACTCTCAAAATAGGTAGGAAAATCCCTTCATGCCATTAGCACTGAGTAACATGGCCTTGTTTAACTCACGAAAATGCATTAAGAAAAAAAAAAATCACTCTACTGCTTCAACAATCTAATACTTTCAATAAACAGGTACACACAAAATGCATCCATAATTTCCACAGCATTCACATGAGAAGACAATCTATAGGCAAAGAAAATACCACATCCATTTGAAGTTATCAGATTTAGTACGTACTATTGGTAATGGTACTGTCTCTTTTATGATTTTTTAAAAAATGAAGATCCTAGACAGGAGTTTTGAAATGAACTCTAAGGCTTCAAGTAATTACAGGTATCTGAAAATACTTTATAAAGCCGTAAGAAATGACTACAGATAGGGTATCAAAGTTCACATCCCGACAAATTCTCAGGTAATAAAACATGACTGCTTTATCTACTTTACTACAGAACTTTACATCAGCACTGGATGGGGAATTAAACCTAATAAACAAAGCACTTAATGAAGAAAAATAAACCAGCATCTGTTTACACAGGCCATGACAACCACTGGTTTGCACCACTAAGAAATCAGACAGTAAAGACTGGCACCCAGACCATCCTGTAGCACCCACACACAAGGAAGTGTTAACTTTGCTTTAGTTTTCTCTTCCAGTACATGAGCAGGTCAGTCTGCTGTGTCACTGCAAGGTTACAGTCCTTCATGGTTACACCTGGGAGAAAGAACTTATCCTAAGTTTCAATTTCAAATCAAGAGGATTTTCCACAAGTAAAAACAAACGAGAGATACTCAGGATGTGCTTTCATAAATTACTGTTTCTGCATAAACCAGAAGTAACATATTAAGCACCATAATTTAATTTTTCTGTCTGCCTTAGACACCAGTCACTTTTATTCACAGCACTGCGTAAGAGAAGAAGTGATGTGGCAGCTGGCAATTATTTTCTTAGCTTTCCCCATCACTACAGACCCAGCAAAACCAGAGACCAGAGCTCAAGTGTAGAGTTTAATACTTCTGGATTTATAAGGAAATTGTTTCTCCACCACAGTCAGATGCTCAGACCAGAGTCATCTGATCTCTTTTTACGGGACTATTTTTTAAATTTTTTGGAGGGGAGAGGAAGAGGAAAAATCAAGCCTTTTAAAAAGAAATCTAGCTGTAAGACACAACAGTAGGGAATGTGTTTCAATTTCTTGAAAGAATCTGGAAAGCTGATTGCTTCACATCACTTCTTTAGCAAGAAAATGCTATACTGGAGCAGAAGATTCAGGGAAAACATCACTAAATGAAGGAGGTCATAGCTGACTATTTTATGCTGCAAACAATGCAAGCCAAAAAATGTGCACACTAATATAATAATTAGAAATATCTAATAAATATTTGTGCTACAATACCTATGCACCATAACATATACTGATAACACAACATTCATTAACTTAATTCATGTACTTAATCATGTTTTATTTATGGTTCTTTGTGTATTTAATCCCCACTGAAGCAAATATCTATTTTGATCACAGAAAGTGTTGCAAAATATTTTCATTACCACAAATCCATCATCTGCAACAGTGGTGTTAACATTTTGAATGGAGTAGAAATAGATGGAGCTTAGCTCAATAGTTTAAACTTGTACCATACCTTGTGAGGCAAAAAAATCGAGGTATGTATGTCCACATCACCAGCTAATATTAGTTCAGATCAGCAGTTGTATTTACTAGCCCACTGCTTTTCAACTGTAAGACTGCATAACATTATGATTTCTACTTGTATTTTTACACTCCATAAAAAATGTTCTTTTAAATTGACATGAAGTACAGAAGAACTCTATATGAACACACAGGAATTCCTTTCCAATGCCAAGGATTCTTGCTTTTTTTGAAGGGCTTATTAAAGATTAAAAAAAAAAAAATGACAACAATGCAATGTGAACCCCATCATTGTATGACCAGGTTACTAGGCATTTTGTCATTACATTTTAATGGTCGAGCAAATGAAAAATTAGGTCTGCATCAGATCCCTCAAAGTGCCCAACTGCAGTATGTACACTATAAAAAGTCATCTCTTCTTAAAAATTTAAATTGTGCATGACATGGTGAATTAAGAAAAAAAAGAGTTTCCAGAACAAATTAGGACCTTCTATTTGAAATGAAATGTTAAAAAGAAAATAAAAACAATTTAGAAAAACTCTTCTGTTCTTAAGAAACACAAATATGAAAACAACCTATTTTCATTTTTGAAGCACATCAAAAATGTAATTCTCTTGGATGCTTCCAGGAAATGTATGAGTGTGACATCTAAAAATGGCACATGAGTTCTGCTATTGGGACTTTCTCTTTTTCATCTCCCACCCCCTCAACAAATGGACAAAGAACTCTGCTCCTTACAACCTGAATTTTCACTGACTCCACATGCCAGTGTGTAAGGATCATCTCTATTCACTGCTATGTGTGGATTAATGTAAAGATACAAATGTCTAATAGAAGACTTTAAAATAAACCATTTGATGTGACTGTCATTGAAAAGACATGGAGTAGGACTGCTTTCTTACAAACACCCTGCAGCAGCCCCTTCACGAGAAAGTAAGGTTCTGCTGAAGGTTTTGGTTTTGTTTTTTATTTCTTGCCTACAAGGATATAAAATCATATTAAGATACATAATAATTCTTTAAAGTCTTGTTAAAAAATGAGGATTTTTGGAAATACTCCACTCCATACTTCATTCACAAAAACAAAGTGTCAATGACCCTGATAGAAATAGGGAAGGGAGTGCTACATTCTCATGTTACCAGACTTGGATGAAGGTGTCTTTAAAAATGACATAGGTGAATAAAAATTGCTGATTAGATGTTGCTATCTGCCACATGAATCACATCTAAATTTGAAAATTACCCATGAGCCATGTAAATAATATTAGGCTAGTTAGAGGGGGTATTTTTCCAGTTCCAACAAATTCCAGCAACACTAATATGGAAAATACAAAGAATTTTATAAACGGATCATAAATTTATTGCCATTATATGCTGTGTACCTCCTATAAACCCTTCACAGCTTACCACATTCCTCAACAAAACTCCAACACATCTTTGTATTTTCTAAAATGGTTATACATTACAAGACAATATGATTTTCCCAGATTCTTAGTGTAAAATTACCACAGAGCAGTAAAATACCAGGTCCACGTCAACAAGTACAAGCAAAAGGGTAATTTTTGTTACCTCGTGGTAACAAGACAACAAGCTTCAATTTCAGCAAATCAGTTGCTCCTCTTTCCATTGATTTGCTTCGTATCTGTCTTCCTCTAAAAATGCTCGCACAGAAAATCACCATGGATCAGCTGGTCCACAGTTAATCTGTTAGCTCATAATAACTTGTCCCTAATGTTTGCATTCCAGATTCTATCTGGCACTTACATCCAATGCTTATTTCAAAACTGACATATCAATCCATCTCATACATATGTTCACATTTTTGTGCCATTTTTCAGACAGTAGGACTTGGAAGTCCTGGAAAAATCAAAACTAGATGAAAATCAGACTACATATGATACACCAAGTTACTTTTTGTAGTTTGATTACCTTTTTTCCATTAACAGAATTTCTCTGCAACAGAAATTTTAAAAGCAATCCCATTCAAAATTTAGATACTATATTACATACAATGTTGAGGGGATAATGTTAAGAAAAGAATCCTTTAAATATCCTGTGAGTGATGTCACTTAAATACAATGCAAGCATCACAATAAGAACAAAACAAACATCTTTTGTCGCAGTGTTCGTTTGCTCTTTTGTAGAAGGTTTCAGATATTATTATACAGTGATAATTGTGGCCAAAAAGATTTAGAATTGCCATGAACAGTCTTTTTGATTTTTATCAAAGGACAGAAAACTGATTCCTGAGTTCTTCTCTTCCTATCCATCATGTTTTCAACTCAGATTTACTGTTTACTGTGCACAGAAACAATCTCACAATACAATGAAAATTACACTTGTTCTTTTTAAGAATGAATTTTTAAATATAAAACATGAAGATTGAGGAAGGTTTTGGCTAAAGCTGTTAATCTGTCTAAACATTAAATCATTACATTCTTACCAGCTGCACTTCTCCAAAAGCCCCTCTTCCAATCACCTTAACAACATCATAGTCTTCAGCTTTCATTTGTAAAGCTCGGATTTTTTCCACAATCTTCTCATCTAAAACAAACCAAACAGGAGTTGTGATAATACATGTATTAACAGAATACAATAATTTTAGCTATTCATTTTGAGCAAAAATAAGCTATTATTATTCAAATGTTTAGAGCCTTCTTGGTAATTCTTGAAAGCTGCAGTCAACTCTTAATAATCCCCTTTCACTATTCTTTGGAAACCATTAACCCTCTACCTTTAGCTGTAACAACTAAAATATCTTTCACATTTTGCTGACTCTCATTTCACACCTCTAATAATCACTCACAAGCTTATCGGAAGACTCTGGTACTGAAGAGAGCCAGAGATACCTATCTGGAATTTTCAATCATTCCTTGCTACCCAATGCACTCCCAGGATCCACTGACACTCCACTGATAATGCTGAGGTGGAGTACCTGGTACACAAAAAGCACTGCAGGTGCAACCTGCTCCTACACACCTGGAGGGTTCAACAGCACCCACATGACAAGGAATGTGACTCAGTAACCTTCATGTACAACTGCAGATCACACAAAGATCTGGCACATCCACTCACCCATTCCATACTAAACACTGATTCAAGTTGACATGTGTATGTAACTGCTGGCCATCTCAAAGTGCTTTTTTGGCGTTCACCACATGAGTAGTTCTACACTTCTTAAAATTATGTCTACAATGCTCTGTTCAGCATTCTGCAGGTAAGCACTGCCTATCAGTATGTGTCTTATCGGCAGTTGTGAAAATCTGTAAAAGGGAAAGCAGTGAAATTCTGATCTCTGACAAGTTCTAAAAACACACAAGGTCCTAGGCTCTTTAATTTGTAAATGAAACATGCTATTGAATGCATTCCCAGCTAAATGAATTTTTTTAATCTATTCTTACTATGAGGACAAAAGATAATGAAATCACTGAATGGAATCCATAATACTGGAGGTAATCTTAGGCATGACAAGCCCCTACACATGCTTAGAGGAAGAACAAAACAAAGCAAAACAGGTGGCTGGAGCAAGAACTCTACCAGAGAAGAGCATGAAATTGTATGAAAAGCTGTGGATGCTTGTATTCAGAGTGGGGTAGAGATGTATATTGTGAGATCCCTGTTTAGAGTCAAATACCATGGAATTTTATCCCTAGAAAGGCATTAAAGAGAATCTCATATCTGAATACAGGGGAGAAAAGGATCAGAAATACAGTTAACCCAGTAAGACATTAAAGATAACATGGTCTAAGGGAGTTAATGTTAAGAACATCTAGTAAATAGCTTAACCATTCCTACATATTCATGAAGAGCAGCTTAGCAGGCCATAAGCAACCCAGGAGATGCCTGACCATCAGGAAGATCTCTTTTCTTCCCAACAAGCAATAAGCCAAATCAGGGAGGCACTCTGATTCATTACTCACAAACAGGAACAAACTGGCCCAGGAAGACAAAGTCTGTGGCAGACTTGGCAGAAGCAACTGTGAGATGGTGGAATTTAAGACTCGAACAGACTTGAAGAAGGAAAATAGCAGACCTTGGACTCCAGGAGAACAGACTATGGCTCGTTTGGAAAACTCACTGGCAGGATCCTGTGAAAAGCTGCTGTGAAGGGCAGAGGAGTGGGCTGATCTTCAAAGATTACATGTTCATAGCACAAGAACAGTCTGTTCTAATTAGCTAGAAATGGAGCAGGAATGGCAAGGAGCCAGTCCGCCTCAATGGGCAACCTCTGCCTCAACTCAAGCACAAAAGGTAAAGGTTTGGAACATGGAAGCTGAGATGGGTTACCCAGCAGAAACCTCCCAAACAAGCAAAGATGGAATTGGGAAAGCCAAGCTCAGCTGGAACTGAAACTAGCCAGGATTATGAAGGGAAGCAAGAGACTCTATAAATACATTGGCAATAAAAGAAAAAATGAGGCAAATATGGTCCCACTGCTCTCAGTGAGGTAGGTGATATAGTACCAGGGACATGGAGAAATTCAAGGCAGTCGATGCCTTGTTTGCTTCACTTCACTCTCAAGCCCTGCTTAGAGACCTCCCAGCTCCTTGAAGCCAACAGCAGAGTGTGCGGCAGCACAGTATCACAATAGAGGAAGTTAAGAGTTAAAGACCTGTGAAGCAAGCTCAGCATACACCAGGTCTTGAGACAGTACAGGATGCATCCAAGTGTGCTGAAAACACCAGTCAAGACCATTATCAGGCTGTTCTCTGTCACCTTTGAAAGGTCATGGCAACTTGGGAAGGTGATGACTGGTAAAGCGCAAATGTCACATCCATGTTCTAAAAGGGCAACAAGGAGGCTACAGGGTGGAACAACAGCCTGACCACACTGCCCAAGATGATTATGGAGCAAAATCCTTCAGGAATCCACTTTCAAGCACAGGATGCACATGGAAGGATAAGAACAGCCAGAATGGATCTAAAAAGGACAAACTTTGTTTGACTAACCTGATTTCCTTCAATGACAAGATGTCTGTCTTGGTGGACAAAGGGAAAGCAGTACATTTCTTTGACTGTAGCATGACTTCCAACACAGCATCTCAAAGTATCTTAGTAGCCAAACCAGGCTGACATGGATTGCACAGAGGAATTACCAGGTGAGTGGAAAAGCTGCTGGAGTCACAGCCAATGGTTTTAAGTTCAAAGCTGATACACTGGAGGGCAGGGTGGCTTCTGTGAGTGACCCAGACAGGATGAATAATGAGCTGACAGGAAGCTCTGAGTTCAACAACAGCAAGCACAGAGTCCTGCCCTGGGATGGAACAGCACGACACAACAGAATAGGAGGCACTCATGAGCCAGAAGGCACCCTGAGAAAGAGGACCTGACAGCCCTGGTGGACAGCAAGCCAAGCAGAGAGGAATGAGGAGCCAGTCTTCACACTGACAATGCAAGTACGTGTTGATAAATGCACAGCCAGTTGGTTGAGGGAAGTAGATTTCCTCCCCTATCTGTCATTTGTGAAACCATATATGGGATACTATGACTAACTTTGGGGTCCTCCATGCACCTAGAATTCCCTAGCTTCATGGAAGACCACCAAGACGCTCACATGGTGCTCAAGAGAAGCTGAGAGAACTCGAATTGTTCAGGTTAGGGATGGATAAATGGTTGGCCTCAACAGAAGTTGAAATGAGGTTTTACTTCTAAGGGGTACAAAGTAAAAGGACAAGAGTCACCAGACAAGATGAAATACCATAAATCCTAATTTGTAGGAAAAGAATAGTAAGAATTGGGGAAAGGTGCAGACTGTCAAGTGGAGTTGCAAAACCTACATCTTTGGAAATTCTCAAAATTCAACTGCACAAGAACCTGAACAATCTGATATAACACCAAAACTGGTTTGACTTTGAGCAGAGAGCTGGACTAGTTGGCCTCCAGAGATCCTTTCTAACTTGTGGAACACAAAAATGCAACTCTAAGTTTCCTTCTCTGAGGAAAAGACTGGATGTGACAGGGAAGAGGGAAGGGAAGAGATTAATGTTACAATGAGGGAATAGTCAGCTAGTAAAGTGGTAAGGACAGAAGCAATTAAAATCTCCAAAAGTAAACCAATTTGCTACACTCAATGTACTAATAAGACCAAAGTTATTCAGTCTTTCAACAGGAAGAGGAGTTTAGAGAATTGTGATGTTGTTTCTACACTGAATCATGAAAGCCTAGACCAAAAGCATAGGAAAACAACAGTGCTTCACCCACACCAAGTTTATTATTTTTGTTAATAATATGAATTAATTTTGCAGATTGCAAAGGGAATGCTGTGTTTGAAAGTTAACTGCAGAACACAAGCCCTGGCACTAGAGAAGAAGGATAAATACAAATTCACAGGAAGCAGCAGTAGAAAAAGAATATCAGCAAACTTCAAGTCACAGAGAATGTGCAGTTACATGTTTAAATACATTACATCTCATGAGACATGGGAATAACATGAGTTTATTTTAAATGTTTCTGACATGTTTCAATGTTTTCAAATATGTGAAATGAGGAGGGATTCAAACACATGAAAAGTAGTGTGCAGTTTTACGCAGCTCAGTTTCTGAGAAGAAACTCACAGGAATACTCCTGTAGAAGGTAGAAACTATAAACAAAGTTACTACAGCTCCAGTTAAACTCTTCAAGCACTAAATACTGCAAATAAGCAACGAAAAACGCAAAAACATATGAAACAACCAACCGAGGAGTTACTAGTTTTATCATCCCTGTGAAATGCTGAGAATGGAGACATCCTACTTGCTTTGCTAGAAGATAAATAGACTAGACTAGACTAGCATAGCATAGCATAGAATAGCATAGCATAGCATAGAATCACATTGAATAGCATAGCATAGCATAGAATAGAATAGAGCCCTTTCAATTCGAAGGGACACACAGTGACCATCACTCCAATTGTCTGACTATTTCAGGGCTGACCAACAGTTAAATGTTGTTAAGGGTGGTGTCCAAACACCTCTTAAACACTGACAAGGCTCAGGGTATTGACTGTCTCTCAAGGAAGCCTGTTCCAGTGTCTGACCACCCTCACAGCAAAAAAATGCTTCACGATGTCTTGTCTGAACCTCCCCTGGTGCAGATTTGGACCATTCCCTTATGTCCTGTCACTGCATCCCAGGGAGAAGAGCTCAGCACCTCCCTCTCCACTTTCCCCCTCTTTAGAGGGCAATGAGGTCACCCCTCCTAACTCCTTTAACTAAAATTTAATAATCTCAGTTAATAATAATACCACATAGGGATGCAAGTGTTGCAAAGGTATCAGGTACACAGATGAATTGTCTATTTTGGCATAAAATCTTACTGATAATCAATGCATGGAACTAACCTGAACCAAAAAACTGGGGTGCAAGAAGGCAAGCTTAGATTAACCCTGAAGCCACGTCATAATTGCAACATAATGGATTGTAAGATTTAGTTCATGCATCACTAAGGGTGCAGGAGACTTTTCCAACAGCAGCCTTCTTATTGTGGTCTGAATTTTCAGATTTCACACAGCTGAGTTTGAAAATTTTGGTATCTGTATGCATGTTTCACAAATTTACAACAGCACAAAGCCCAGCTGAAGAAAAATCTTATCTTAATGCCTTTAAATGAAGGCATTAGATGGACCCCCTAGCCCCAGGATGCAATGGAATCTTACAGAAATATTGTGACATTTGAGTGAAAGTCCTAAAACATGAGAATACCATCACCTATGACTCAGTGTTCTTTAACACAGGAAGGGCCAGGAATGGTAGATACAAAGAGTGTTTAAAGACAGCTTTTGATTTACTATTTGAAAATGGCACTATAACTTTTAAACAAATGAAGCTTCACTTTCTGAAAGGGCAGAGTGTTTGGATCAGTCACTGACAGCTGGCAGCAAGAATGTGGCTGAAGGTTGCAAAAGCTTGTGAAAATGGAAAAAATACCTGCTAGGACAGTAAAGGGGGATAGGGAGGAGGGAAAACCCCAAACTTCTCTGCCTTTTAAGGTAAAAAAAAAGTTCATATGCAGACTGTTTTCTTTTAAAAAAGAATGTGTATCAGGCAGTTCTGGAGAGTGTATATTTGACGAATAAATTTGCAAGGGAGTGCAATTTTACCCCACAGATCAGACACAGTCAGTCAATGAGCACTTTTATGGAGTACATTAAGTCAAAAGTTGCTGCTCTAGGCAGAAGTCCAGCTAGAAGTTAAACTGAAGTACAGCCAGGGAGTTCTGCAATCCCACAGCTGAACAAAACCAAATAGAAAGCACAAAAGAAAGACTGAAGTAATTAGGGGCGCATCCATAGTGTCTGGTCAAAGGTGTGTGAAGAAGAAGCAGCAGCTGGAGACCTTGCAGTATCAGGGGGAACTAGAAGGCACAGCTCCAGACAGGGTAATGCTTCCTCCCTCAGAGTAATAAAAGGGGAACATGACAAGTATGTTCTCTTGCATAGATGGAACAGAGTAGAACACAGGGAAACAGCAGCAGCCCTCTGGCTTACAGAGAACACATCCTTAATGTAATGAAAATAAGCCTGATGGCAGGACTGAATTGCTTTGTATCTACCAAGCACCCAAAAGGGAATGTGGTTAATGACACTGACATATAACTTGTTTATACATCTAAGACATTCTGTCTTACACATTGTGGCTTCCACGCTCTGCTTGGGAAAGTTGGTTATTTGATACCTCTCCCATCCCTACTCCTCCGAGAACAGTATCATTAAGAATAGAACTGGAGCCCAACCTGCTGAGGCAACTGCGAAGACCTGGCAGGGAGCTGCCTCAGAGAAGCCAAGAGCCAGAGGAGCAATTAGCTCCTTAACTCAGTGGAAGTTCTACAGTGCACTAAATTTCTAAGATTCTTCTTGGGATCTGGCATTTCATGAGTGCCGCTGACAGGAAGCTCAGAGCACACAGAGCTGCAGCCCAGGGAGGCACTCACACCACACCAGACAACACATGGCTGGGCAGGATTCAGCAACTTCAAGTAGCATAACAAAACCAGAACTGTTGATTTTGTAAGAAATTAATCTTAACAGATACATCTTTCAAGTAAGCAGCGTCTGCTTGGAGACAAAAATGGCCAAAGGAACATTTCAGGGAGTTTATTCAGGGAGTCTAGAAAAACTGGTGTACAGGTGCCACATCTCTACTAGAAGTCCCTTCTACTGTAAATACATCCATTGTCACTCTATACACTCTATAAGTCTGCCAACCTACATAACATCAGCAAATCATTTCAACACCACAACTTTCCAGCTCTGAGTGATGCTTAATAATGTATAGAAAAGCACTGATCCATTTAGAGTCAAGACTTCTGGGTTGTACGAGGCCTGTTGATGGCACCACCACTCTCTGTGCTGCTGTTTGGACTTACTCAAAATCCATTCTTTGTGCCCTTCTATTCATGATGATAAGATTATAAATGATTAAATGTTTTCAACTGTTGCTTAAACCTGCTATTTAACTATTTAAGACTAAGTTGCATCTGAATGGGAGACCACTAAAAACGGCACAAGCCATTGAGACATGATTCAACACTTGACAAATCTTAGACGGCAGAAAAATCGACTGGGAAGAATTTAGTCAACCTATTGTCTTTGCCTGGATAACAGAAGAGGAAAAGACCAATAAAGATTTGTTACACCAAGCCCATGCTGAAAAACTTAGCCTTCTTTTCTAAAATAAGCAAATTAGTTTTTGCTCTCAGAGGGCTATGAGATTCCTCTCATTGTTTTGGGAATTAAAAATTGCATTACGCTTTCCTGTTCCATGAATACTCTAAAAAACACAGCAATTTAAATCAGAATCCCAACAGTTGATTAAAGCAACAGAAAAGGAATGAAAAGACTGAAAAGGAATGTTTTTATTATGTGAGATATTCAATGTGCCTTTTACAACAAACACAGGCTCCACTTTTGTTCAGTACCTTAGAGAAAGTGGTAAGAGATCAGAATAGTAAGGCAAAGCAGGCAATTAAAGAATTTCTTTCATATTAAACAAGTGAAGAGGCTGCTTCTGCAAAGTGGTCACAGAAACAGAATACACCAAACTCCTATAATATGGACAATTAATAAATTGCCGTAATGAAATAGTGGAAACATCTGAGTTTCAACTTGCAATTATAAGTTGAGCTGAACATAAATCAATGTCTCAGCTGAAGTACAACCTATTTCATTTTTAAATTAAAATAAGCTATTAATAACACATTAATCTGAATAGTAATGACTTGACGTAGGTTGGAAGTAGGGTGTATGCAAACCCCTGGGAATGCGGTGGGAAAAAAAAATTCCTATTTCAAGGTGTTACTGTGGAAGAATTAAGTGATTAAACTGACTGAAAGTGTGATGCTTATTTAGTGTTCTCCACAATTTCCAAAGACTCGTGTAATATGGATGAAAAGAACCACAGTGGCTCTGCCTCAGCTGCCTTGTGCAGCGCGGTGTAACTCACAGGCGGCCCTGCCACCTCTCCGTGCTTGCCTCAGGAAGCCTTGGGGAGGGATGCAGGCTCCAGGCCCCCGGCACAGACTGCTCACCAGAGGCTGTCAGAACCTTCTGACGGCAATTCTCAGGCAGGCATTTGCGACAGTTCCTCAGATGCTGAGGAAAATCACAAGAGACAAGAACTCACTGTTCCTTACTCTAAGAAAGCAACAACTTACAGTTCCATAAATCCTTAATACAGTTACCAACTTTTCTTCCAAGCCCAAGGTGGCAAGAGGCTTCAGCAAGCACATGCCACACTGTTTCCACTGATACTTGCTACCCTCATAAGAGTTGCCAACAACACCTGAGCTATGGGTTCAGCAATTTTAAACTGCATAAAATGGCAACGTCAATAAGAATCCAGTTGTGTCCTGTTTTTTCCTGCACCTGAGTGGCTCATTTTGTGCTAACACAAGTATCAGTGAAGTGAAACGAAAATCAGAAGCTGGTCTTTGCTTTTCTTTTGCCTGACTACGTTTAATAAAAACAAAAAACGAACCACCTGACGCTTTGCATTAATTCTGCTCAGTTCTCCTGTGTGGTATATAACAAACCATAAAAACACCTGTGTCAGAAAGGACTTTGAAATGAATCACTGTACCAGGATTGATTCTTTCTTTTCTAATATCAAAATAATACCAGCCTCAAATGTTTACAAAATTCTCATTTCACAGTTTATTTTTTCCCAAAGTGCAAAATCACAGAAGATATGCAGCACTATTTTTCATTCTCTCCCAGTCAGTACAGAAACAGGACAGAAGCTACATGAGTGATTCTTCAGAAAGATGCACTGTCACACAATATGTTGGCCAAAATACTCAGGTCTTGCATGCTTTTTTAAAGTTCAACAGGTAAGGATGAAGTGCACCCTTGAAAACTCTTTATTAATTACTGTGAATTTTTTTGTAATGCATCTCTATTTTAACTAGTATCTGGCTATTTCAACTGCATACTGCCAACTGATTTAACACTAAAAAGGCAGTAATAAAATTGTGAACAAAAGTATGTTTTCATGTTTCTGACATTGCTAGTAGCCTACAGATGACATAAGATACTTAAAAATATTTACTGCAACAACGAGAGAGAACCTAGAGGAGCAGAAGGAGCAACAGCCTTCGATAGAAGGAAGACAGACAGCCAGAATGTTCAGGGGCTGCAGAAAACAAACAAGCAAACAAAAACCAACCAATCAAATAACAAACAAAACCCCAACCTGTTCCTGAGGTTAAATTGTTTTCCCACAGTTACTATTTCTAATAGTCAAAAGACACTGGTCTTCTGATCAAAGAGAGGCTTCTAATTTTGCTCTACTGCAAAAATAGTAATGTAAAAGCAAATATGACCAGCTCATAGAAGTTGCTGATAAATGTTATTTATGTCATTTTCATAGGGCTTTCACCTCACTTTGTTACTTGCAACTGAGCATTGTGCGTATAAAGATACTTAAAATGCTGTTACAGACCCTTTCATAAATATCTGCTTTAATTCCTTTGAACTCAAACTGAAAATAATGCCAAGATATGCCTCTATGTACTAATCTGTTCTTTCTTATTTACTGTATTTTAAGTGATTTCTCCAAACGAGACTTTACTGACAACTGTACAAGCTGTATGTCCATCTCTGGGGCTCTGCTAAGCCTCACGGAGAAGCACTGAATTCCACATGAAGAACTCACCACAAATTACTACACCAGCCACTATTTAAGTGAGGAGTGTGAGTGAATATTCTAAGGAGTCCCAGGGCAACAGAGGGCAGACACATACAGCTCTTACCACTAAAGAATTTAAAATGATTTGCTGATAGGACTGCATCTGCAGTAACCTAACCTCGACATACACAATAGAAAAGGTTTCTTTAAAAAAATATATATCTCAAAATAAGCTCACGACAAAGCATAGTTATTCCAAGAAGGCTTACTCACTGCAAATTACATTTTAAAACAAATAATCTGCTATTTTTACAAGAAAAAAGATTCTGCTTATATACATGAAAACACTTCAAAACCACACAATACAGCTACTCTGATGCAGAATCATATGCTTAATAAACTCCAAGATCCTGTCCACAATTAATTTGGGGAGAATTACAAATATTTATGCAAAGGTTCAAAAATGAGCCAACAGATTTTAAGGTACAACACTATAGTTTTAAAAACCCACATAAGTCTTCTCTGTTAGATTAAGTATGACTACTTAAAAATAATGTTGACATTCAGTGTGATGAATTCCTGAAGAATAGTAACTTATAGGATATACTTGGCAAGTTATGTAGCTACACATACATAAGAAAACAAAATAACGTAAGAGGATTTTTCCAACTGTATTTAGGAAAATAAAAATCTACACCTGATGTTTTGCAACATATTTTCACAATACAACAACTCTCTAAAATGAAATTTCTCTCTGTAATAAATGGTCCTCCAAAGCCTTCTGAAGCTCAGAGTTATAAAAATTAGAATATTCATGGGCAATGAATTTCTGACCACTCAACTTCATAACTGAGATCACAAAAATGTCATTGTTTAAGGGGCACCTGCAACTTACATCTGTTTAAAAAATTATCAATGTTCTTGTTCTTCCTCAGCGCTGGATGATCCAGATCAAGGACCAAAGAATTCAAGCCATCCTGGAAAAAAAA
>WEKY01025671.1:16379-41302 GCA_013390045.1 Picathartes gymnocephalus
GTTAATTGAGTTCTAAAATCTTAATTAACAACTTTCCTAAAATTACTGCACTGAGACTGATTATATATTATTCAAGCATAAATTACATTCCTAGTAGGCAAATCAAACAAGCTCTCAAGTATGTTTATAAACCAGCAGAGGAGCCAACACACACTGACTGGCTCCAAGTTCTATAAACAGTACAGTTATATTACCACTGATTAGTGGCACTGGGACTTAAACTGGAGTAGCAGTTTTAATCTCAATCAGTAAGTAATCTTACTCATTAAACACTGATTTAAGATACTGAGTTCAGTCGATCCATTTTTCTGACTTCTGTTACACTTTGCAAAGACTTTGTGTTTTAGCCATATTATTGCTTTGATCAAAGTCTCTCTACCTTCTCATTCTGGACATTCAAAAACCAACCACACATTTTTCTTGGAAACAAGACATTAAGTCTTAAGACATTAAGACTAAACTTAAGACAATTCACCATCTAATTCAGGCTCATAAGACTAGAATACTTTTGCTGAGTGACTCAACAGAAGACAAGCCACAACTTTACATGCCATTCTGCTACCCATTATCAATGCCTCAGCAGAAAACAATTGAGACTCTGAAAATGGCAATGGATGAGATCACCAAAACTAAACTAAAAATAGTATTTTAAATGCCTGTTACAAGACTTTACTCAATTCCACCTTTCTGCAACCTGGAAAAACTTTAGAAAATTACTCTTCAAACAGCGACCTTTCCAGTTACACAGGGACAAATAAAACTAAAAACTAGTTTCAGATACTAAGAGGAGTCTGAGACACCATTCATTGTCAGCAGTTCCAGTGTTCAGCCTGAATTGGCAGCTTTATTCATTGCTCTAAGAACAAAATCCTGAGACTCCTTTTTCAGGTTTTTGAGCCTTGACAGGACCACAGAGATTTAATTCAGATACCACATCATGTTTCTTAATAGGCAGCCAACAGACCTAGATAGCTTTTCAGTCTTCTTAATAACGGAGGCTATAGCTAACAACCTGCTGATTTTATATTTTTTATTAATATATCTGGGAAGATATAATTTATGACAAATATTACTAAAATTATTATATTCATTTTAATAACATATCTGGAGAGATTAAGAGGCAAAACCAAATATTATTAACTACATTTTGAATGCCATTTTGTCCTAAATAAGCTCATACAAAAATAAGACCACCTCATCTGTGGCGATGTCACTTTTCACCACAAAACACATTAATAGTTATGACCTTTTACAAAATGAAGAGATTTTATTTATTTAATTATTTTTACCTTCTAACAAATGAAAGTGTCTTGAAAAATGTCACAGACATGCTGATGGAGTACAGGTTAGACAAACGATTAAAAGCTGGTTAAAAGACTTGGCCCAGAAGACGGATCAGTGGCACAAAGTCCAGTCAGAGCCAGTCACCAGCAGTGTACCCCTGCACTGGTATTTCTCTGGACAAAGATTTTCACAAAGGTCAGTGAGGGGAAAAGCCAAGTCCTGCTGCTGGAGAGGAAGAACCCCATGCACCAGGTACAGGCTGTGGCCTGACAGCTTTGCAAAGAAGCACCTGAAGATCCTGGTGAACAACAGGTTCCTCTCTACTCTGCACTAATGAGGTCCCACCTGGAGCGGAGTGTTCACTCCTGGGCTCCCAAACCACCAAAGGCAGGGACCTACTGGAGTGAGTCCAGCAAAGGCCCTGTAAGATTATGGCACTAATGCATTTCTCCAAGGAGGAAAGGCTCAAAGAGCTGCGACTCTCCAGACTGAGAGGAGAAAACTCAGGGCACGGGAGCTCATCAATGTCTGTAAGTACCTGATGGGAACGACTGAAGAAAAGGCACTGCTCATTGACAGGACAAGAGACAGTGGATATAAGGTAAAACACACAAAATTCTATTTGAAAGCCACACTTTTGTCCTGTGAGAGTGGTCAGGTACTGGAACAAATTGCCCACAGAGGCCGTGGAGTCTCCACCAGTGGAGGTATTCAAAATCTGACAGGACATGGTCCTGGGCCACCTCCTTTAGTTGACCCTGCAGTGAGCAAGGTGTTGGACTAGACACCATCAAGAGGTCCTTGCCAACCTCAAACATTCTGTAACACCTATATTTCCACTGCTGCACAGAAAAAAGGTGGAATTTTACTCTTGACTCCATGTAACTTTAACTGTTATGATGGTCTTACGCATAAAGTTTTAGAACTTCCTAGCAGAAAGAAACATAAGACAATGTAAATAAGCAAATAGAAAGTCAGTCAAGAAGGCACAGTAGTTGCTTTAATAACAGTAAATATAGGAATTATTTCAGCCTTGACCATGACACTTCCTGCAAGACACATTAAGGAGAAAGGAGTGATGTATCAGAACATTATAGTCATCCTTCAGAGGGACAGAAGATTTACTACCTATTCTTAATTTATATGACACTTTTACAGAAGATAAGATAAAGCCAAACCAAAGTAACAAAGTTGTTATATACTTATAGATTAGTCACTACATGAATTGCACAGGTAATGCCCAAGAATCTGGACAAATACAACAGAAAGTACTAATGTGAGATGAGTTCCTGCAAAATAGCATAATAGAATCCATACTCCTCTTGATTTGGTAAACACCACTTTCAAAAAGGGTATCTCATTCTCCAGTACAGTGTGTCAGGAGAAATATGGATCCTCACCCTGCCACATGTAGAGAATGACCATGCTGAATGCCCTGATGGGAACAGCTGGGCCACCATTTAGGACTTTACCTAGCTCAATGAAGTATCAATTCCACTCAGATGGCAGTCTACACTGAACTCCAACATTCTTCTTTCACTGCTTTTGAGAAAATACTCTTATGATCACTAACATGCAGTGTTTTAAGGGAGATGTAAAAGCAGTCTGTGCTAACAAAAATCAGCAAGGTGTATTTTTGTTCTTCCTGTTTTGGAGGAGAAGAGAGGTGAGGTCACCTGATGTCTTAATGCTTTTCATGTGAAGATATTTTAGTGGTTAACCAAGAAACCCATATATAGTATGCTTGACTTCATCTTATGCAAAACATCAGGGGAAAGAATAGTTACCACCCCAACAAAAATTTTAGTGAAGTTGGATTACAAGGTCCAAACCAACCATAAGTTCCAATTTAAACTGAACTGTATATTTTAATTTCAGATTTTTTTTCCCCCATGTCATTCTGATGAATGGCTTTTTTGTGGGCTATACAAACTGAGAAACTGTTTTTGCCTCTTTTTCATGGACTCCAGGTAACAACTTTCACAACCAGTTATTAACGAACAGAAATTTGAGAACAGCACAACTGACTGTTTTAGCTCTTTGGAAGTGTCCTAACTCTAGAACACAGCCAGATATAGCTGGTGTCAAAGAGCAGTGATGAGCATCATCATCACAAGGAACAGAAAGTGTGTCAAATTTTTTTTAGCCCTCTGGACAAATCTTATTATCATACTCTTTCCAAGACAAGATTTTAAGCTTTTAAATAAACCTTTAACATGAGAGATTTCAAGTTCATATCAACATGTAATTTATGAAAGACTTGTCTTGCACAATAGTATTTTGTCAAAAGTTGTTTCCTTAAAGCTTTACATTTTCATTTAAAGACCTAGTTTATATCACTTTACAGAAAAATTCACTGCAATTAAGAAGCTGGATCAAAAGATTATGCAGCAGAACAGACAGTTGAGATTGAAGAGAAGTAATCCAGGAAATGACGTCTCCACTGTCTAGGCCTCAGAGATAAGTCACTTCAACCAGGAAATATGCTATTAAAGGGACTTCACTGCTCACTTCCGCTTTCTACTATCACAAAAGACTAAGCTAAGAGGACAAAAATAGCAGCTTCCAAACAAATACATCCCTGGCAAAGACAGATCTGCCCCCATCAAAAGCCTTTTGCTGATGGCAAACATGCTAAAATGTTTTCCAAGAGAAAAGACCAAACTTGATAAATTTTGCAACACCCTCCTACTACATGAGGAGGAGAGTTCATGGCCACTCTGACAGCAGTCACCCTCTGCAGACAACATGGAGCTTGGCTTTCCCAGCAAGCATTTAGCACTGTTTACCGACCTGAATGAACCAAAGAAAAAACAGGCAAGAAAAGTTCACGAGATACAGGAACTAAATGTTTATGTTCTTCTCTGACAAAAGGGTCAGTAATAGGGAAAAATACTAGCAGCTTCTCAATAATGAGCTTAATATTAATTCCAGGCAATCCCACAGAAGTCCTCACCAAATTAAACCATGCTGTGTTGATAAGTTTCTGATGTTAAAGTAACTGTTTGAACCTGTCTAACATTGATATGTGCATGTGAACTCCACTGGCTGTCAAAAGCAGCTTTGGCTATTTTGATTTATTCCTCACTTTTATGATGTGAAAAAAATAAAACTCAAGGCCAAAAAGTAAGATGATTGAACAGAAAAGGTATTAGTTACTTCAGAAAACAATTCATAATCCTGTAATAACTGGAAAACACAAAAAGCCTGATCTAGTGAAAGATGCCCCTACCCACAGATAATGGGTTGGACTTAATGATCTTTCAAGGTTCCCTTCCAACCTACACCCATGAGATCCTATGAAAATTTCACTAAACTATTACTTATAAGAAAAGCAAAACAATATTCCTTTCCTCTTCCAAATCGTCAAATAAAATTTAATAAAATATGCTGCAGCAAAAAGTAAGGATGGAAAAGCCTTGTAAGACCACATTGCATTTTTCTAACTGGGCCTAAATGCTTTTAAAGGCAGAACTTCCCAAATCTGTGAACACAGCAAGTAAGCATCTAATGACTCTTCCCCAGGACTAAATCTCCACTAGGTTCTTCCATATGCCAATGGGACCCTTAAATAATTCTGGTCTTTCCTGAGCAATTACTTCTTCCCATAACACAGAAGCTACGTTTGGATGCAAGGTGAACAGCTCAGTAACAGCATACAATAAGAAAAACAGCTGAAAGGTTATATCCAAGGCAAATACAGCCTTTTCCCAAGCCTATCCTGCTCAGTGATCTCTAGGATATGTTGCAATTCACTTTTCTCTTATTTAGGCATTAGTAATTAGTATGTGAAGAAATAATCTGGGCCATGATAATGCAGCCAACATTTACTGCTGGGAGGTCTTGCTATTCTAGTTCTTCAGCAGTTCTACATTTATTAACAGATTTTTTTAACAGTATTGAGTATGTACAGTTTAGAAACCTAAAAGCAGCTAATGTCCACAAATGAGTATGTAAATACTGAACACCAGACTTTACTTACAATCTGATTTCTGTACATGAAGGTAAACAAATACTAAAATGGTTTTAATGCTGTCTACTACTGAGTACAGGCAAATTTTTCTTCATCATACAAGCAACACTCCTCAAGACATGTCCTCTAATGTGCTGCATCCTACACGCATATTTTGATGGTTTTATACATTTTCCCCTGCTATTTGAAAGGCACAGTGTGAAAGTGTAATGATAACGATAGGATGGTAACAGCCCAAAAATAGCTTCCTCCTAAATACTTACAAAAGTATAATCACAAAATTGTTCAAGATGAAACAAGATGGAGCTTAAGGAACACCACTATGGAACAGTAAGAGCATGTAAATAATGATCAGGAAGGCAAAGGGGTATAACAAGTTGTAGTTTACAAGAGACAAAAGAAAATAATGGAAGATACTTTATATTAAGAATGATCAAAAAAATCCATTAAGAGTTACAAAAAACAAATAATGCACAGAAGGTTTGAGTTTTCCATGCTTTCTGGGATAAGAATGAAAACAAATCCTAAAGAAAACCATTATATACATGAAGAAATGTGCTGAGGACCGCAAGACCCACTGAAATTCATTCACAGTATTTAAGGAGACTGTCTCAAACAATTTACATTGAAAACTCAGGAGAACAGGAAAGGTCAGCAGGACTGAAAAGGGTAAATCAAAGCACTCCCATTAAAAGGCACAGGGTTTTCCAAACTACAGATCAGAATATTTGGTGATGGGGAGATAGAACAAGACATAATCATCTTGGAAACACCTACAAGATTAACATGTGAGATCCAAGGTTTAAGGTTTTTTGTATCCTTCTCAAAGATAAAACAATGCCATATAAAGGATTTTTGGCAGATTACAGAGAGCAATTAAAAAGGCAAAGCATCTTAACATAGTAATAAAATGCAAGGCTCACGATTCACATTGGCAAAGTAAAAAAAATATGGTCTAGGAAATCATGGAGAAAAGGTCCAAAAGGTAATTAGGAATTTGGTAATCATCAGGACTTGGAAAAGTGTGTCAAAAAGAAATTCCCTTGGGTTTGTCCTGTTTCAGTTCTCCAGACTATTTTCATTGCCACAATAAAGCAAGAGAATTAGAAACAAATCTATTAAGAATTAAAAATAAAATAAATAAATAAAGCAAATGATACTAAGCTTGGAGTTTTGAGCAGAGGATTTTTACTGCATTCAAAATTACCTTAAAAAGAAGGAAAAAAAACCCTGAAAAAAATATAGTCAGGTGCAACTCAAAGGCAAGTACAAAAAGGGGGGAAAAAAATCTCCATTAACATATGCTTTTGAAAGAAGTTAAATGCACAAAATATAAAAATTGAAATAATGAGCAAGGAGAAAGATAATGGAAAATGATGTGGGGTTATAGCAGACTAGAAGTCCAGTCTAGGATGCATAAACAGGAGGCGCATTGGATAAGACCTCATAGAGAACTAAGATTATTTTGTAAATAAAGATTAGAAATCTTTTGCTGATATTGGTACAGCCTAAGCCAGAATAGTGTCCAGTTCTGTGAATCCCTATACAGAGCACTGCAAAAGACAAGCTGGAAAAGAACTGAAGGGAAGTTAACAAGAGCAGGGAAATGATAAGTAATTTGTGCTAAGATAGGCTGTCAGGACCAGAGATTTTACTCTTTAAAAAGATTAGCCTAAGGAGACAAGGTCTCTCAGAACATAAAAAGCTGTTATGAGCGATGCTGATGATAGACAATTCCTCACATTCCCCAGAACAGCATAAAAAATTAGTTGAATTAGGCATGAAGGTTAGGTGGCAGATCAGGAAAAAAAGTTCTAAATAGCAGTAGTGATAAAATGACATAATGCAGCTCCTCAAGGAAGTTGAGAAATCACCTTCACAAGTGATTCACAAGCTAGAGAAATATTTATTACAGTAGATCCAGCTGTGGATCCTTTAGCAGTGATCTCTAAAATTCCTTCCAAGCCTCCCTAAAATCTCTTCACAAATTACTGTAAGAAATACAGAAAGGCAGTAAATCAAGTCAAAAAAAAAGGACTGAAAACAGGAGAAAACCAGAAGCTCTGAAGATACATCTTAACATTATTCACTTAAAAAAAACCCAAAAAGAAAAAAAAACAAAAAAACCCCAACCAACCAGAACAAAACAAAAACTTAACCATTACAAAAATGCACATTTTTTCCTCCAAATTGGTTGTTGCTATTTTCTCTTTATGCTTTAATAAAATAAAACTGGTCTTGCATGTGTTGTTGATTATCACCATGGAAAATCCAGTAGTTCAGCATAATCTGCTTTCATCTGAAATCACTGTACATTTCCAGGTTCTTTAGCTACTTTTGATTTTAGAATTCACACTGCTTTCAAAACATTAACGTGCACCAACGTCCAGAACTACAAATTTGTTAAAATGACACTAGACATAATTTCCTATTCATTGAAAACCTCCAAGACCTTTATTAGCAATCTTTGCTCCTTAACAAGAGAGCAAGAGCAGGCCAGTAATTTTGACTGTCACTTTTCTGCAGTCATTTATACCAGCTCAGATGGACTTTGCCTAAGCAATCAAGCAGAACAGTACAAGTACTAGAACTGCAAAAAGACTATCTACAAATGCACAAAAAATAAACCTCTCTCTGGAATTGTTTTTCTGACATGCTGAAAAAGTGGAATTGCCTACTGTTTCAAGAAAATGCAAATGCAACACACAGCCTTTTATTCATTCCTCTTTTCCCAAAAACGGCTTCAAAAGGCTACAGCTGCCAGACTAAGAGGTAACATCAGAATACAGATAAAAGGTCAGGGGATTCATCTGTGCTTGAGAATGGAGACAGATGTACAGGCTATTCTTAAAATCATTTTTTTGACCACAAGGTCATCCTTGTTCCATATTAACTAAGAATCTCACTTCTCCATCATGAAAATTATTCTATTTATCTTTTCGTAACCTCAGACAGTTCACTCTGTGAAGCTACTGTCAGCAACTATCCATTGCATGTTATACCATCAGAATCACTCACCCTTCAATTCCACCGTGAAATTGTTTTCCGATAAATGTATTTCCTATATATTCCTTCTTGTAATGCTGATGGTTGTACTATACTATGTATTTTTACTAATCTATTTAGCAGTCATGGATAAATAAGACGCAAGTACACAATCTATTAACTAAAAAGGATGCATATTAGGGTAAATAAGAAAAATTGTAACTACCTCTATTACAGTAACTAGAGCTGCAAACAACATGGCTTGAAAAAAAAAAGATCAAGAAAAAACACTAAAAGCATGATTAATTGGAAGTTATAAAAAGACTTGTTTTTTTTTTTTTAGCCACTGACTCAGAACAAATTATTATAACATTTCCCTGTACTAAAAATACCAGCAACTGTTTAAAATCACTTTTTAAAACACTTCTAACCAAATAAATAATGGCCTGCCCATCATGTTATCTCCTGCCTTACTTCAAATTTTATGTAAGCTGCACCACATATTTCTTGAAATGTAAGTGTACTGTACTCCACCATAATTCCATGAGCCCAGATTTCCAGTTAAAGTGATGGATAAAACTGAGGTAATCAAAATCACCTCTAACTTTGGAGTACAGAATTTGGCTGCAGTATGGAAAAACCTACACGTAAATATGTTAAAATACATAAATATTTAAAATGTTTAAATATAGAAAATAACAGAAATAACACTTCAATTCCAATTCCTGTGTCAGGACTTCTAATGGAACATTCTAGATTTAAAAGCAGAACAGGAATTTTTCTGGATGTTTTCTGCTGGAACTCAATATATGTTCTTCTAGGGACTGACTAAAGTAATAATTCTAACATTTGTAAAATCCATGATGATGAGGTATTATCAAAAATTGAAGTTTTCTCATCAACTTCAATAATTATAAGATATATAAGAGCCTCTAGGACTGTAACAGAGTTTGTCTCTCCTGACAAGCCCAACTAAAAGTGTTTGAAAACTCCCCCCCAAAATAGGGAGAAAAACAAACCCTGTCCCACCACATAACTGGCTGTCCTGTATAAAAGAGACTGGATACACACTCGGGACAGACATAAAGCAGCCACTTTGAGCAGGGGCTGAACCTAGATGACCTCCAGAGGTCTTCAAAGCTGAGTTATTCTGTGATGCTACAATTGCTTTTGACCTGAGCATATGGCAGGTCAGCAACATTAAAACCAGTTTTTGTATAAACGAGTCCAAAAACTTCTTTCTCGCAATGATAAAGACAGTCCTTGAATAAGGAATTTCTCTACTGTAAAAAAGTATGAAGTAAAGCAGTAGAAAAGCAGCGTTGACAGGAATTTGCTGTCTGCAGATTTTGAAAGACCTACTACAGGAAGTCAGGTGAAGTGAATGCCTATTGCAATCTGCTGCTGTAACTACTCATTTTTCAAGTCTCTGAGTGAGAAGTTTGTTCTGAGCACAAATCTATATTAATTAGCTATTTTTCCTACAAGAGTAGTTAGGACCTTCACATTGCAAACAACTGCTCCCCAAAGCTGGGGGTAGCCTTTATCAAGACCTTTGGGCTTCTTTCACTGAAGAGGAGGTGACGCAAAGGGCCACAGAAAATTTCTTCTGAAGGATTTCTTCATCTACTTCATCAATAAATTAGTTTAGTCATGGAAGAACTTTTATTTCTTTAGTCACTAAAATCTAGTTAATGGAAAGTTTAAAAGACATCAAGGCAACTGCAGAACTTTGTTTTAGAAGCTGCTAGCATGTGAATTCATGATAAAATTTAAAATTTCTATCACAGTTGACCACAAACTGGGGAAAATAACAGCTCTTGATTTCTGATCTGTTTATCTAGCCATAAATTCCACTCAGTGGGTGTTGTTATATCCTCTGCTTTATGAATCAATTTGCAGAAGCTTTTAATGCTAAATGCAAGTTATATCAGAAGAAACTGTATTTAAAAATAACCATTACATAATATTAAGACACCCAAGAAAAAACCCCAAACTATTGCAGCTTGAAGAGACAAATATAAGCAAAAAACACTTGTGTTTGTACACAGTACCTCAGTTTTGCCTCAGTCAGGAAAAACATCACCTTATCAGTACCTGTGATATTCAAATGTCATGTAAGACCATAATAAAATAAACATATTATGTCACTTTGGATAGTGCAAAAAATCCTGTGCCATGCATAAAAGAGCATGACTTGGAGCATGACACAGAATGACTGTGATTAAACCTGTTTCTCTTAAACTGGGAAGTATTTAGTATTTCTGTCCCTAGAAAACCAGAATATACACACATACATGCACATCCTCACACACAATGACAGGCTCAGGTCTTGGCACTGAAAGGATATGAAGGACAAGAACAAAGGCTTCTATTAATAAATCAGCAACAAAAGAAAGTAAATGGGGGCACACTGTCTCAGTAGAGCAGGAGACCTGGGGACACAAGATGGGCACTTCATGCCTTTTTTGCTGTTGTCCCCTGGGACATACAGAGCTCCACCTCAGGCATCCTCATGGCATCCATGTGAGGGGTGTGAACAAGCTGGTCAAAACCATTACCAGGCTGCTGTCCACCTCCTCTGAGAGGTCACAACAACTGGGGGAGTCTCCTGTTAAGTGGAAAAGGACAAGTTTTCCGCCCATGTTCAACAAGGAGGACCTGCAGAAAAACAGGCCAAAATTCCATTTAAGTTCAGGCCCCTGGACATCATTAGCAAATAAATGGAGAATAAGATAACTGAATAAATTGATCAGAAGTAAATGGTACATAATCAACTTGTTTTCTCTAACAAGAGGACTGTTTCAGTGCCCAAGGAGTGAGCAGTGTTGTTTATCTAGACTTCAGCAAGGTATTCAACACAGATTCCTGCAATAATTGCATGGGCCACTTGGGTACACAATCAGTTGGGTGGAAACCTGGCTGGACCATCCAGCTCAAAGTATCATTGTGATCAGCAGAATCAAGTCCAGCTTGGCAGCTGGTGATCACAGGCATTCCCCAGGGACTAATAATAGGAGTGGTACTGGGACCAATACTGTTTGTTTTTACTAATGACCAAAAAACTAGGACACAGTGTACCTTCAGCAACCTCATGGATAACACAACCAGGGCAGCTGCTGATACACTGTAGGGCAGAGCTGCTACTCAGAGAGACCTGGAATGGCTGGGGAAAATGGGCTGACAGAGGCCTTATGCAGGTCAGTGGCACACACAGACTCCCACAAGTGGGATGGAATACCACCATATACCAGGAGAGGCTGGCACTTGCTGGCTAGACGGTGGTTTTGAGGAAAAGGATCCGAGGGTCCTGGTGAACAGAAAGCTGGTAACGGGTCAGCAGTGGGCCCTGTGGCAGAGGAGTATGACAAGAGGTAACAGACATGAGTTGCCACTTGGGAAACTGAAATTGGCAATATGGAAACATTTTATCCACCACTGTCAAATGTTGGAACAGGCTGCCCAGTGAAGATACCGCATCTCCATGTTTAGATATTTTCCAAACTAAATTCTAAATACTATCTAATTGAAGCTGATAATGAGTACATCAGCAGTTTGGACCGGAAGACCTCCACAGGTCCCTTGCATCCTAAATTATCGTATTATGGGTATTTGTATTCAATTCTGAAAATAGCTTCAACCAGAGCTCAATTACTGACAGGGTGCCATGCACATCTCCAGAAATACCACAAATTATTTGGCCAGACATTGCTGTTAGAAGAGCTGACAGGATATTTTGTGAAACAATATTTCATCGTGAATTGCATTATCACAGTGCCATCAGTGATGGACTGTGGCCTGTCTGTGGAAGATCATGACTCTGTTTTGTTTTGTGTTGCACTCAAATCTAAGATAAGAGACGTCTGATGGATAAGCACGAATTGAAGTAAGCAGAGACACATCAGACAGTATCACAGGCATTCAACTGGAACCTAGTCTCCTACGTATGTGGTGACTCAGACTTCCTGGCTAGCTGGATCCTCATTAATAGGAAGATGGAAGGCAAATGAAGCCAGCATGCAAGACACTTAAAAGAGAAGGGAAGGGTTTATTTACATCATAGAACTTATTGCCACGGGATGTTTCTGCTGCCAAGGAGTTTACATTGAGCTGAAGGCTATTCGATTCAAGGGAGATAAAGCTGTCAAGGGCTGTGAGACAGAAAACCACCACATGTACCTCCGAGACTCCCTGAGTTGCCCCATCTCCCAAAGCTGGGAGTGGAATTGAACAGGCAGAGTCCTTCTTCTGCATTCTGTCCCAGGCACTCCTGAGCTATTGACTATTGCTGGGAACAGCACGGTAAGGCTAGAAAAACTCCTAATTCAATCTAGTGATACACTTTCATGTCATTACTTTGGGAAACTGTCTTTTCATGCTCACACAAGCTGCTTTAATCCCTACAAATAATTACATGGAAGTAAGACAAGTTTCTTTCAGCCTCAGTATTCCATGCTCTGAACAAAAGAGAATACCATGCCAAACTCAAAAGTATACATGGAAAAAGAGAAGAGCTTCAGCAACAGAGACTGAGATAAACCATTCTGAAACCAGCAGTACATTTTATCTTGCCTGTCCTCCTCCCAGCCTGCAAGAGGAGCCTTGAAATTTGGGGCTGGAGGAGTAATTTGTTGATGAGGTGGTGCTTGGTGAAAGGCTGGACTCTGATGATCCTGGAGGTCTTTTCCAATCTAAATAATTCCGTGAAATGTGAGAAAACAGAGGCTGGATTCAAATGCCAGCTCCGGCAACAGTCAAATCAAGTGCTACTGCTACAAAGCAGGCTATGAGGTTGCAGAAAACACTTAAAAGGATGGTATCAGCCCTGCACAATAAAACAATTTTTCTAATCTTTGAAATATACAACAAAAGAACTATATACCATTTAGTAATGTTTTAAAGTCATACTGCATCTATTTTAAGCCAACTTTAACATCTTGGGAGTGGCAGTACAACTGCATACACATACAGACATATTAAAAGGAAAAAAAGTTCAGAACTTAGAGGATAAAATAGAGCAAAGGTTGAGTGCCCAACCTTATTTCACTTCCCCTTCGACATGATAATCCAGCATGGAATGGGTGGCTGTGCAATACTTTGTGTATTCTTCCCTGGATGCAACTTCACCTCTTGCTCAGTGAAAACAAAACCAACAGAATTGTGTTTAAAATTTCTCTTGGGTAGCTTAAAAACTACTTTTATGTACATTCAATGTTCTAGGAACTTGATTTTCATTACTGCACAGACAATGTAAAAACCACTCACACTGCGGTTTCTGGAGTACCATGATTGATTGTCAATTTTACAGCTGGTTAAACCTCATTCTAGTTAAAAAAGGCCATTTGTTGTGGTAATACTCTAGATGGTAACTCTGAAATAAAGTGGGACACTTGGTCTGGCATTTGCATAACGAGTTCCCAGAACATTCCTCTTCCCAATGGTCCAGCTGTAGGTGCAAATCAAACAATTGGGTGTGCTTATGTATACAAGATCTTTTTGTTTGATTTCTGAAAAGCAATGACATCAAATTGGCAAAGGGAACTGTAGTCCTTTCAGAAAAGACTTAAAATCATAAAGAAGTTCCTTAGACTTTTACTGCTAAGAGTGAAAATAATTTCACCTTATAGCCATACTTTAAATATAAGATTTATCTTTAAGAAAACTTTAGTGTCTTTTTTTTCCCAGACATCTCAATTCTCAGTATCTGAATTTTAAATTTAGTGTTATTTGCACAGTTTCACCAACCTAGGAAATTATTATTTTCAAATCCAATTCAAAAAAAGACATCTCTACTAACAGTAGCTCCATTGCAAAATTCCGAAATTATAACAAATATACTTCTTTTCACAGTAAAGATATTATTCCTGAGCTATTATAAACTCACTCTTCTGTTCATTATGGATGAAGTAAAATCAAAGGTTTTGCTCTACATACGCACAGTTGTCCTTTTATCCATGAGTAATTTGATTTTCAGATGGACAGACAAGTTTCCAAGCTTTCAAGAAAAAATCTCATCCAAACCCACCACATTTTGAATCTGATATGCACCTTTATTGTCTTTTACTCTTCAAGTGAGTTTCTGGTTCCTAACTTCCCATACACAAATCAGGAACACGAGAGGTACACAGGTGAGAAATGAGAAGATCCCATTTTAATTTTCATTACTTAGAGGTGGAATGACCCACCATGCAGCTTACCTTCTAATACTTATTTCCAAATTTCCTATCACCCTATACTACACAGTATGCAATTCTATATTTAATCCATCTCTTCACTCAGAATGCCATCATTCTCGGTGAAAATACTTTAATTACATACCAAAATAGAGCTCCTAGAAGCAGTAATCCTTTATGATGACTCAATGACCTGAAAATATAATTTCAGTTCTTCAAAAGCATATACCTAACTTCATTATGTGCTCAAATCACCCATGTTTACATGTACTTTTCACAAACACTGAATTACAGTTACCACAACAACTACTTGTGAAAATTCATTAACGTGCAGCTAATCCCTACTATTCCATTTGATCCTGCAGTGGCTTCAATACATCTGAATAACAAGGCTGACATAGAAACCTGTTTGAAAAGTACATATGACTGAATTTGCCTAATAGCAGCAACATAAAACTTCTACAAAGGATAGGCAAAGAAATGTTAGACAGGCTAAGAAATACTGCAGTCATCAAATTAGAAGATATTTAAGACCTATTATTAATCATCAAATATGGATGAAAGTTTGGCATGAAAACAAGATCACATTTGCTTATGAAAAGGATTTGGAAGAATGAAAATCCACAGATAGGTTTCTACAGCACATCATGATACTGAAAATCCAAGTTAGTATTAAAATGACCAGAAAAAACAGGCCAGAGTTTTAGGAGACATAATGCAGACAAGAAAGGAGGTCAATAGTTAAAAAGACGAAAGGCTAGAAAAGGATTACAGAGGGAAATGTCGAAGATCCTTCCAAACACATTTTGAGAGGAATTCTAAATATTATCACTTAGACTTAGGCAAAAGGAAAAAAGGAGCAGTTAAAATTATTACGGTTTTTTCAACCTGATTGGCTTAATTCCAATTATAAACCAATGTTTGACTTTGGTTATTACTACTAAACTATATGATAAATTAGGTATTAAATTCTTTTAAAAATGTAAGCAAATTAATAATGGAAATTTAACTCCCTAGCTATACTACTGATGCTGGAGAAACTGAAGCCACTTATTTCAAAAATTATCTTTCCTGTAAAATTCTAAAATCCTACTAACACAAACTAGTGCAAGAATTCTAGAACTAGCGCCAAAATTCTAGAACTAGTTCTAGACTTTTACAATCTTTGTACACAAACTTCTTTAGTAAAAGAACCATGCCTCTTTTTGCAGGTACTCCTACATGCATATGTAAACAAAAACAGTCCACAAAGTGTCATAAATTGAATCAGATTTGATGACCTCTTATCTAAATCTTTCCCAATATCAACAAGTGAAAAAACCATGTGCCTTGAAGTCGCTTGTTGAGCCAGCAAAATAGATCATTCACCAGTACATGGACATCAACACAGAATATGATTCATAATTTGTAAATTGTTTCCAGAATTCCCCACATTATCATGTGGGGGAAATAATCTGAAAATGGAAGTTTATTGTTTTCTTAATGTTAGGTTAGTGGTTGGACTTGATGATTTTAAGGGTCTTTTCCAGCCTTAATGATTCTATGAAAAGCAATCCAGTAGGCTTACAAAGCAAGAGTGGGGGATGCCTCCGATGTGACAGCACAGACAAATGGGAAGGAAGCTTTTCAGGTAGACAGCACAGGCTGAGTAGGGTACAGGTCAAACAACAACAACAACAAAAATGAGTACAGTGAAAGAAAAAAACCCCAACTCTAAGAGTACAGTCTTCTCCCAAGAGGAGAGCCCTGATTTCAAAATCACAAGTGCCCTGAGTTTCCAGAGAAAGATACTCTACAACAAGCCAGTGAAGTCTTCCCTGTGCAGATACCCAAAGCAGTGGCTGAGCCCCATGCAGACTCTAGAGCTGTGTTTTATGGCTATGGCTGTTTCTGAGCAATACCAGCAGTGAAGACCATGCCCAGAGTTCAGCTCAGCCTTAACCCTGCACCGCAGATCAGAAGCTGGATGATCTCAACAACTGTTGCACTTCCCATTGTAACTTGAAACGCAGACACACTTCTAGGCGGAGACTTCTGGTGCACAACCCACACCAGATTAGTGATGCAATTCCTTCCTCCTCCGGTTTATGAATTTTCACTCTATACCAGTGTCACAGCTCATATCTCATCAATTCTGCAAACATAACACTCAGCTAAGCAACTAACATGTTTTGCTGGGAAACAGGATGAATTTAACAAAAATGCTGCCTTACCATCCCTTTGCTAGGTAAGGCTTTTACCCTGTCCCCCGCAGCCTGGGCTGTGCAGCCCATGGTGCATTGCTGAGAGCAGAGCAGCAATGGTGGCCAGGGCAGGACACAGCCACCCTGGTCCTTTCCTCCACACTTACAGCTATGGTCGGGAGCAGGGGCTTTATGTCCCTTTACACATCCAGTAATAAGAACCAGAATTCCCCCTCCTATGCCAAGAAACCTTCAGAGTTGCTTCCCCACCAGTATTTGCTGGCAAGTTCTCTTTGTCTCAAAATTATAAAGGCGAAGAAAAAACCCACATCTCCAAGATAGCACCACAGACATTTTCAAAACTAGGAGACTGTCCTTCAGCTCCATACAAAAGCCAATTCTGCCCTCAGAGCAACAGCCTTATCCTTATCTCAGACATGGAATTGTATTCTAGCTGTACAAACATTACCATTTTTACCAAAATGTAATTTACCAGAAATCAGGGTTATTTTCTGGGATGTAGTGTTTTGCAGATCAATTTTACATTTACAGCTGTGATAGTCAATTAACAAGAATTCTAATGAAAATATTAACTCACTCCTTTTGTCAAGCAGAAATACTTTAAATATGAAACCTCTTACTAGCACAATTTTAGATTTTCTGTATTTAAAAGAAGTGCTAAGCAAAAAATCTACTATGGGAAAATTAGCAATAAGTAAGTAGAAATCATTCTGAGCTGACATTTCCAATAGTCTCCCAAGTTCTGAAGCCACCTATAAATTTGCACCTATGCTTTGCTATATATTGATTTCAACCCCCTCAGTTACCTCAGTTAAGATTGTATGTGCAAAGTTTACAGTATGACATTTTCATCTTCTAAAATGTTTAAGAAATCATCATATTTTACTTCATTTTAAAACTCTTCCACTCACCACAGGAAGTAGCTGAATGAAAGCAGAATAGGGCACCTGCCTACACTAGGAACAGCTGCTCAAATACTATCCTCTAGTAAGTACGTGATTAGATGGGAAGTTATTTAATTTCCTGATCAGACTCAAATTTAAGGTGGTATGTAACACAGAACCATCTGCATGAGCTACCATGTGAATGTTTCTGTGAAAAGCATGAATTTTTAACATTAAGACTTGCAATTTATCCAAACAATGCATGTGTCAAACTTAAAACTCCAAGTGTGATACCATACTTTGCTAAACTGACATTTGCAATAGAAAAAACTAAAGCAACACTCAGTGTAGCTGAGTGACAACATAAATCATGACAGTCTATGAAAACTCACTTTCTGACTGACTGCATAACTGTGGCACGCTGTAATTATGCACATTCTTCCAACCAGTCATGATCTTATTAAACCAACTCCCTCCTTTTAAATTTTCTCACCAAGTCAAAAAGGAGGATGCATTTAGAGACCTTCATCAACCGCTCCAAAAGCCCTATGACACAGCTGCCTTGCAGCAGCACAACCTTCCCACTGACGTCATGTTCCACTAAAAGATCTAGGTCCTTCCCTAGACAGAAATGGACTGAATGCACGTTTCAAAGCATGACAGAGGACCCAAGATCAATGGAAATTTATGCTGTGATTTTTTGGGCAGCTCAGAGGAACATGAAGTACTGTCCCCATAAATGTAGAGGTAAGCGATTCTGTGCAGCAGGCAGGAAAACGAGGTAAGTGCTTTCACAACTTCCACTTGCAAACCAAGCTGCACCAACTCTTTATGCTACAGAAATAAGGAGGAAAGCTAAAAGCCTCTTACTACTTCGTGCTGCAATACGGCACTTCAGTCAAGATCCAATTTGTTTCTACTGAAGTCAGCTGAACTGTCTTATTTTAATTTTAAGGCTTTTAAAAAAGTGGTGGTTTAGCTGAGCCAGTAATACAATGTCAGAAGCAGATTTTTAACAAAGCCATGCTCCTGTGTTCCTCTCATCTCCTGATCTTTTCTTCTTTGTGTTTCTTTCCTTGCTATAGCTCCATATCAGCTGGATTCCCAGACAAAATTTCATTGTCTCAAAATTGATCTTTCATTATTTTCATGATTTGTCACTAAATGCTCTCAATATGAGATGTTTGACCACAGTCATAGCTCTTCTTCAGAGCTGCAATGTCTTACTCAGCCAGCACATTTGCTCATATTATCTACACAATCCAGGTTGCCGTGTCATCTTTTCATACAATTAATATATTTTTCTTCATTACATGTGAAGAGATATGCAACAATGCCTGCTGCTCTTCTCATCAGATCACACAGTAAAAAACCTTTTCAAACCTTCAGATTGATAACACCACAAACTTTTCAATGTTACAGACTTTTTTCCAGCAAAGTCAAGCTTTTAAATCATACTTTTCAGAATCCTTCTCTTTAGATTACAACAGTTCAGCTGTTAATTTTCCCTCTAGATGCACCTACAGTCCTTGGGAGTACACCAGCAATTTTTCTTTGACCTTAGCGCCTTCTTTACATTGCACTCTGAAGGTTTGTTGGTTTTCAGTGTACTCAATGGCAAAAAACAATACTCCAGTTCTATTTCACAGCTAAACAATGGCACTCCACCAACTTCACAAAAGCAGAGAAATTCCAAATAACTACTATCAATAACCATTTAGAAAGAAGTTCTGTAGATCTGTTGTATGAAATGATACTATCCAAGCATTTTCTGTGAAAATCCCAGCATTTCTGTGATTACATTTACCACACAATTTAAGTTGTAGCTCTGTTATAAACCTTTAACTTCCACATGCTGCAAAGAGAGTTTTTGAGTGAGCATAACTGCATAGTGGAATTTGACAGAAGTACCCAAGGTAACTGAAAAATGCTGTCATAAATTATCAAATGTTGGACAGAAATATTATTTAACAGCACTTCAAAAACTTGACTGGAGAGCAGAAGAGGATCTGGCCTGGCACCATCTCCTAAGGAGGTACCATACCACTGCATAAACCACTGGGGTTTCAGCAACAGAGCGCCTGGGTGGCCGTATAAATATGGAGCTTTACATTCATAGTATTTATTTTATGTAATTTCTTGGAACACAGTTTATAACTTAACACAGAAAACTGGCCAATCTTTTAGTTTTAGCTCTGTGATGTCTTTTCATCTCTTTAACAAGATAACAATTTTCAGACAATTAAGCCCTTCATTAAAAAGGTTATGTAAATGAGAGCAATAATACATTCCTTCCATGACATTAACAATAATGCACCTACTAGGTTCATAAATAAACTCCATGCACTCTATGCCTCCTACATCACCTACCTCCATGTCTCAACATCTCAAAATATCTGGCTTACACAAAACAAATTGTCACAGCTCTTGCAAACACTAACTATACAGAATGTATAAAAGTATTTTATAATGACACTTTTAAAAAATGAAGTTAGTAAGTCTGAAACTCATGTCTAAACATATTAGAGTCAATTAAAATCATTTAAACAGGATTGTCTTAAAGGTAAAATAAGAAAAAGCCTAGTTGTAGTGAATGACCCTCGGAATACACGATGAAGTAGTTATTTGCTACATCTTTTGCTACATTTGCTAACAAAGCCTGAAGGACTTCCACAAATAACAGGTGCTGAAATGCTCAAACTGTAAAACATGTTGGTAAATGCTCTGTTTCAATTCACTGAAGAAAAGTGATCAAAAATAGCTCTTTGGGAGGGTTTTTGAGATGGCATTACTGAACAGCTTGTACTTTTCATTTAAGAGTGACCAATACTGATCATTTTTATATAAAATAATTATCGTTATATGGCATTCAAATATACATGCTACATCAAGGACAAGTGTAAAAGAACCTTCTGAAGCTTGTTTCTTTTCATTTGCCCCAATGCAAAAGACAGCCATTACATTGTTGACCCTATTAAGAAGCAGTTGAATAGAAACCACAGAGAAATTAGAAGCTCGAGCCTATGCTATTGGTGATATCCACACCAGTCAGGATGGATGTCTCAAGAACTTACTCCACCCAACTCTCCTCAAAACAAACTTCGAAAGCAGGTTAACACTAACATTTGCTTCCAAAGCTGTGTGTTGCAGGCACCTAACAGTGAGTAAATAAATTATAGCAACCCACAGTAATTTTCAGAGCTGCAGATTAACCAGTCAAGCAGCATATGTTTGCATACAGAAGTGATCTAGTCAAGGTCTGAGGATGAAGTTCCAGGACAGTCTAAACCAGTCTCCCTATCCCCTAAACAAAAATCCCCACCTCTCCTTTGCCTCAGCAGTTACGTCTTTCTCACCCTGAGCAAGTCAGTTTAGGGAGCTAAACTGGACAGGTCTTCTGTTGTTTTCATTTTTGGCCATTTAGCTCCTTAAACCTGCTCACTGCAGGGTCAGAGAAGTAAAATAATCAGTGAAAATGCAGCAGAAAGAATATAGCAACCAAGGCAAATCAGTCCTATGCATGGGGAATTACTCCTGAGAAAACGTCATTTCAGTCAAACCTGAAAAACAGAGAGGGGGAAAAACACCAACAAAATAGCAAAAAACTGTAAAGAACTTGTTTCTTTTATTCTACCAATACAACTTCATTTGAAGAGAAGCTGCATTGAATCTTTAGAACTGACTGTTTCTTGGCATACTAATCATTCTAATCAGAATAGAAAATACTTCCATAATTCTTTAAGAAAAATATGCTAAGCATCCTATCAATAGCAATTAGTTTATCCCCAGAAAATGTTTTCTATTTCACTAAGTTATGGTTCACATCCAAATGCACAGAAAGATGTCTCAAGAACAAAACACTCCCTACATATTTTACAGTAATCCAATAAGTTCATTTTTCACTTCCTGCCAAACATAAAAAGAAAGTCAAGATGTCGAAACAATGAATATTTATATAACTATATAAAAAACTCTTCACACATGCAAATACTACCTGCTTTTGCTTAGGAAATAGAACTGTAAATTTAGAGAGAAAAGGTGAAAGATCATTTTTAAGAAAATCATATTGACATACTACACAAGGGTCCCCTTCAGCTGTAAACACACAGAACTATATCAGTAAGGACATACTTTGGGAAAAAATTAATCACAAACTACTGTCCTCTACAGAGAAACAGTAACATCACCTCTTCAAGTAATTTTCCTTTCTCATTCTGCTTAAGACAATGGTCATGACCTCACTCATAAAAGTGTTGTTTGGATTTATATCAAGTAGTCTGAAAGAATGTTTATCCCAAGTTTCATGTATCCTCACTGTCAACTTGAAAATCTCTTTCCTCCCTACCCTTAAAAAAAAACCCCACTTTGCAAAAATCTGAACGTTTTTCCTCCTCAACTTCCTATCCCATACTGCAGAAAAGCCTTACTTACTCACTTATCTTAAATCTTTCTTGTGTGCTGCCATACAATTTCATGGACATGAAGATTTCTAGAGCCTAGTCCTGCTGTACCAAACATGGCAGTGTTACTCCACAGCCAGACCAGCTGTCTCAAAATATTTGCCTTTGGCTCCTATAGTAGATTTAGACTTTGCAAATCGATCTCAGCATTCCTCCAGGAACACAGAGTTCATCAGCTGGCCCTTACAATGTCACCACATCAAATCTCTCACCTGAAGACGGTGGTATATAATTACATTCCTCTTGAGCAAAGAAGATTTGCAAAACAGAAATGAGTTTTATCATGTCTCTTTGGAAGCCTAAGATTTTGAGAGACTGGTCCAAAATTAGGCAATGAAATTCCACAGAATTAAGGACCACAGAAAAGCTCACCATCTTTTCCAGCATAAGCTGCCTCTTTCCTAGTCAGATGCTACATTTTTCCTACAGGATTTGTCTCCAAATACCACAGCTGAGGAAGCTGGCATAACAACTTAGAGAAAAGCAAATGTAATTCCCCAAACTCTAAACACAAAGAGAGCCTGCAGGTCTGAGACAGACTTCAGTTTTCTTCACTTATATCACACTCATTTCTTAAATGCATTTCATGACACTGAAGCGTGTTCTTTCAACAACATTTGAAGTTTGTTGCAGAATAGTTTCTCCTACAAACAGTAAAGAGATTAGCATTTACCACAATCACTTACAAAATTAGTGGTTAGAAAATACAATTTATCACAAAATTTTGATAAATAATTATACTTTTTAGGGTGACCTGTGTGCATTTGGAGAAAAAAGGGGAGAAAAAGATGATAGCTGATTATTTTTTGACAGTTTGGGTCAAAACTGCTTTTCAAAGGCTAGCCTAGTAAAGGTAGTGCAGCTTGTACCAAGATGAGAAAAGTGTGTATAAAATTAAAGGAAATTTCACTAAACTCTTGGCAAAATATGAGATAAACATGAGAAAACATTTTCAGCCAAGATCACCTGATTAAACTTTTTGAAACACTCAGGGAAAAGAAAAGACAGGTTGTATATATATATCCTCACTAAAAATGTTGAAAAATACTTATAATTATTTCCAGTGTTACATATTCATGTTTGTCAAAAAGGTTGAAAACTCAGAAAATAAACATTTAGATTATCATAGCGGAAATGAAGAGTAACACATTTTTGTAACTAATCAAGTAAGGCACATGAAACAAATCCCTGGCCAAAACTCACTTTCATTAAAGAAATAATGTCTTCCTATTACACACACACAGACATATATAAATATATATACATACATATATATATGTGCAACAAGAAACGTTGTAGACTCTGACCAATGATCTCAAAGAAAAGCTGACAGCACCATGGAAAACATTCAATGTTTTTCAGACATTGTCTTTTAGAAAAATAATAAAAAGGTTCTATCAACCTGTTCATATTTAAAGATGTGATAAATCAGTAATTTTAATTCTGTGATTTTCATCGCAGTGGCACAGTTGCAAATATTCCAGCTATGGTCCAAGTTTTACCTGGATATTTTGTAACAGAAAAAAACATCTGGAGTCTGAAAAAAATAAAATATAATCATCACTGGAGCCAGGACATCTGCCCTTTCCTCTTCCTCCAATTATTCCTCCATAAAGCATACAAAACTCACTCCAAAAACACAATGAAATACCTGAGAAAGAAGGGGCGGAATTCCACGGAAATGAGTTGAATATATCACTGAATTACTGAATGCATTACTAAATTTCACATAAACTGTTTGGCTTCAAAGCAGTAATGACTAAGCTCACAGAACTACATACTAACAGAACACACATTCAAACATTAGCTCTTAGATGTCAGGAATCCACTTTAGCAGAGCATATTTTTATTAGGAAATAGACTTCGTTTGTTAACCTCAACTGAAATGACTCCATGTTGCTCTAAGATGAGAAGAGAGATTAGAATGAAGTGGGTACAACAAGTATTTTACATATCAAAGAGATGACAAGGAAAAATTGCACAGTCCTGCCAACAACCACCCAATCCACAGCCCTGTGGACTGAAACAACCTTATGTCTAATTCTGGGCCTATAAGTAGTCCTACCCACTTAATTGTATTTACTAAAATGTTTTAAGTTAAACATGCATGTAAGGGCTTGCAAAACTGCACTCTAATAATATTTCTGAAAAACACTGCCTCTACCCCAAAGTGTCTTTCAAAAGACTTCCAGGAATCCATATCTCTAAGATCCATTTTACTTTCATGATTTGTTAAGTAATAATGTTAAAAATCCATGTCTGGCTAGCTAATCTGTTTATCTAGGGAGAAAGATGTCAAATAGCCAAAGAAGCTTCCCACTATGACAGAGAAATTAGTATCTTTTTTTCTGTGAATGGATGATATATTCACATTTTAACAACATGTGAGCAAGTATAACAATACAGACTTTTGATTAGCTGTATTTGATTTTTGACATTAGTGTTGTCAAAAAAAGGAAATTGTATGAAAATAACCATCTAATGCTATTCCCTGGGACCTCCACATCTCTGAAAATTCCCTTTAGCTTGTCTAACCAGGAGATCCAGTATCTACAGAAATTCATCCTGTCATGGTTCCTGCACTCTAATGTTGAAAAAAAAAATTTTACCACCCTCAATCTGTTTTGTTGCCAAAACAGAGCTCTGAATTGCTTAATATCAGGCTACAAATCTGAAACAAATTGAACGCAAAACTGGCTGTGGTGACACTGCAAGTGGCTATTCTCTCTATAAATTGTATTTGACATAGTTTTCTAACATTTTCAGGCAAAAATTTAAGAATACCAATTCCAGTTACTGCAGTAAACAATTGGGCTGCTTCTTCGTGTGAACCTTATGAAGTTCAACAAGGCCAAGTGCCAAGTCATGGACATAGGCATCCAGACAGGCTGGGGGATGAAGGAATTGAGAGCAGAACTTTGGGGTCTGGTGGATGACAGGCTGGACATGACCCAGCCATG
>WEKY01025673.1:0-27425 GCA_013390045.1 Picathartes gymnocephalus
TGCCTGCTGGGTTAAACCACAACCTTTGTGGATGGCTTTCAAAGCAGGAAGCACACAGAGGTACTGCCACACAGCTGCCACCACTCTGCCAATGTCAAGAGTTCCTGTGGCTGTTACAAAGAGGTCACACTGAGCTAGAGCTGTGGGACACACTGGTGCCACACAGCTGCCCACACTGCCTGCCACTCAGCATGGTCACATACCAGCCAACATCTACCATGGTGTGAAGCCCAGTGCGGCCCACAGGAGAGCAGACAGGGATTAGCATCCAGTCTGTACCTCTGGTCCACCCTTTAGAGACCATGCATGCAGGGTTCCTTGCTTTGGTACCAGCATCACATCAAGCCTGTGAATTGCAAAAAACCAATTTATTCTCACAGATTACTATGAGGACTCCGAACAGGTCAAGAGGAAAGCTGGAGCTGTCAACAGCAGTTGACAAAAGACTAGGACATCTGGTTTTATCCTGGAGGTAAGGAAAGGGTGTATTCATTCACTGATGCAGTAGGCAAAGGCCAAGCTCAGAAGAAACCCCAGGGAATACTGTCTCTCTGTCTGTAAGCATGAACACATTTTCATGATCCTCCCCACTTTGTTGCCTGCTGAAGGTGGTGATGTTTGCAATCCACTGGCAGCAGCACTGTGAGCAGAATACAAACATAGACTGAAAAGAAAAACATATCTGATCCAAAAACTCCCTAGAGAACAAATAGGCTCCAAGCATGGCAAAGTAGAGGGCTATGAGCAAGTGGCTATACCAACCAGCTAGTGTACTTTCCACAGCTGCCTCCTTGGGGAATATTCAACCATGGCTCAAAATCTACAATGTGCTTCTTCTAATTTCACAGAATCACAGAATGGTTTGGATGGAAGGTAGCTCTAGAGATGATCTTGTCCAATTCCCCTGCCGAAGTAAGTTCACCTAGATCAGGTTGTGTCCAGAGGGCTTTTGAAAATCTCCAGAGGAGACTCCACGACCTCTCCTCACAGCCTGTTCCAGTGCTGTCCCACTCTCACAGTAAAAATGTTTAACCTCATATTCAGATGAAACTTCTGTTATTCCAGCTTGTGCCTGGTGACCCTTGTCCAGTCACTTGGCACCAGAGAGAACAGTCTGGCCCCATCGTCTTGAAACCCACCTTTAAACTATCTGTAATAAATATTTAGGTAATATTAATTATGTGTTTAAAGTAGGTACCGCAAACTAATAATTTAGAGGGAGTACATACCTTTCAATGGACTAAGAATTCTGCCAAGCTATAGCGAAGACTTGGGAGTTTTGCATTTGTGCTGTACAGTATATACATTTACACAAGATACCGTCGCTGGAGCAATTTGGTGACTTTTTGCAAACCAGTACAATGGTTTTGTGCTCAGACTTAGCTAGTGAACAAATTGTTGGGGTTTGGAATTTGCATATAAAGAACTAAAAGTTATCTGTTGGTAAACATGATTCCCTCTAACATTTTGTCCAAGTTCTCCTTTTGCTTTTTCTAAGTTCCTTGCATTTGCATAATCTCAATTTTTTGAACAACAACAAAAAAATGTTAGCATGGGTTTAAAGCTTGTTTACCCATTCTTGATCTCTATGTAGCACCAGGGGTAATAATATTCCAAAGGAAATGGACTAAAATATGACACTTACCAGATATATTGAACCATCAGATAGTTTTTAGATAAAGAGATTTTTTTTAAAAATGTTTTACAAATATACTGATCATCCGTTCTCTTCCACATTGTGTGGCCTGGATATTTTTAAATTTTTTCTACACTTATCTACCAGGATTTTGTAAATTTTAAAATTTGGTATTTTCCTATGGGACTGTTGAACACTTCTAATGATAGATGGTCCATTAGGATCCCCTTTTGACCTTTGTTCTAATCTAAGAAGCAAGTTTCAGAGTTATCTTACACCAAATTAAACTGAGTCTCTATACTGAAGTGAGTAGACTTACAGAGATGTTTAATACAAAGGAATCTGTCTGCAGGTGGCTGTAAATATTTTTTTTTAGTTAATATATTAATTGGATTGTTTTCACATAAAAAGACCCAAAGTAGGGGGAGAGCAGGGTGGTGGAAACCCACTTGTGTACCATATTTTTCAGTCACAGCAGAGAACACCATCTCCTGTTGGGTAATATTCTTTAAGCCTATAAGCCAGGCAATGGTCTAGAGTCCATGCCTTGAAGATAAACACAGTTTAGTGTTGTCATACAGATCTCTCATTCTCTCTCTCTTTCCCCCCACCCCCACTTTCCTTTTGTCTCCCTCTTCTTTTTTTTGTATTGTAACTAATGTTTGGATGCATTCTGATAACATCTCTTCTATGTAAGTTCCAGATTGTTCAAGATCAGGATATTTTTCAGAGTCACATTTTTGCCTTACAGCAAAATGTTGATACAATCAAGACTGGCTAGATTACACGCAATCACAATTTTTTAAAGTCGTGTTTTGTATTAACACAATAAATCTATCACCTGAGCAGATAAAATTATACAACTGATAAAATCTTATAGTTCATTTGTTTACAAAACTGCCAGGATGATTTTTAGGATCTTATTTCATGGTGTCCATGTTGACATGGCTGATATAAATACTGGATAAACTTACGGTTTTGTTTTGCCTCCAAGAAAGCATGTAGTATTCTTCCTTTGTTGAAGAAGTTGTCATGCCTTAGTTTTTCTGTTAAGGTCTCCAGAGTGGTGATTGGGCACTCTTAGAGCTCTGTAAGCTGCTGTAACACTATTAAATGTTGTGCTCATTCATTTCAAGGAGTAGGTACCCAGCCCGTAGGTACAGAGGCAAGTGGGAGGCGGGAGTTCTACCTGTGGGCCAGCCAAAACTGTCATGTGACCTAAACAGGGAGAACATCCTCTCATCTCAGGCTGTGTTTGTTTCCACAGTGGCTGGCAATGGATGGATAAGTGAGGGCTTCTCGTTGCATCACCTCTCGGGGAGAGAAGTCCAGGCCCTACACTTCAGTTACAACAACCCCAGGCAGTCGGACAGGCTGGGGCAGAGTGTCTGTAAAGCTGCCCAGAGGAAAAGCACCTGGGGATTGACAGCAGCTGAACATGAGCCAGCTGTGCCCAGGTGGCCAAGAAGGCCAATGGCATCCTGGTCTGTATCAGCAATAGTGTGGCCAGCAGGACCAGGGCAGGGATCCTTCCCCTTTACTTGTAAATAGATATTTATTTACTATTTGCTTTCATTGTAGATCTACATGAAATACGTCTTTTGGATTTTTAATTGAAAGTGCTACAAGGTGATCTGTTTTTTAGCTGTTCATTGCAATACTGAAAAGAAAAGACTTTGTGACTGGATTTGTATTCTCCGGTCCTTGGTGTGTTTACATTCCTATTGATTTAGTTAATGCATCCATCAGGGAAATAAAAATGTTTGGCCTCATTTAATTAAACCAAATTACTTCTGTGGCTTTTGCATAGTTTTGCTTGTTTTTTTTTCTCTTATGGGAGTCCCATTAACATGTGTTGAGCTTTGCATTTTGTTTATAACCAAAAAATAAGTGCAGGATATAGCTTCTGTGAATGAGAGTCCTATGTAACCTATCAGACAATAACAATCAAAGAGCACTAAGTGAACACCCTTTAAAATAACATTTAACTTCAAAAAACAACCAGAAAGCTGGAGGAGCTAAAATAATTTGCTTTGAATCTCTGCTGCTGTATTTCTTTTTGTACCAACCTCTTTGTACATTTAGAACTGTATCTAACTGCAAAGTAAGTTCCAGATATAAAAAGGTCTTAACTGTAGACAAGGACCAGGTAAGTGTCTGTAGGTAAATATCTACACAGCATAGTTATCAGCAGTACAACAATCTCACAATTGCATATATGCAATATGCAGGTGTGGAAGAAAGTTCTCTGGAACATGAATTCCAGAAGACCCAGGCTTGCCCCTTTTATAAGTAATCTTAATTAACAAAATTATGGAATTACCATGTGCATCCTTGATCTAGAGTTTTTGCAAATCCATTAAAGATTTTGTGAAAAGCATTTGCTTTAATATGCATTTCTCTATGCACCTATGTGTTCATAAAATAGATGAAATTCAGTGGCAAACCTGCACATTTCTTGGTTATTCTCATTCTGCCATGATCTCAGCATTTCTGTGTGCTAGACTTGCCTGGAACTGCCACAAGCAACTTTAGAAGTCACTCTAAACGAACTTTAATGTTAAAGAAAAAAAGTTTTCCACTATATTGAACAGTTTTGATAATAATTAGATTCTCAGCTAAGATGAACTTTCACAATTTCTCTCTAACTTAGAGTTTTCCTTCATCTATAAATTTTCCAAACTATGAAAAAAGAGTAGTCTATTTTTCCTGTGAATCTATCCTAAAACACGTTTTTCCAATGGGAAGAAAGTTAAAAGGGAATCTCAAATATACAAGAAGCGAATAATTGTTAATAGTGGACAACCCTCTAATTTCTGCTTGTTTTTATTTTCATAGCAACTTACAATGGATATATCAGTAACTCAGGAAGGCAGCAATTACCTCAAGGCACTAATTTGTTTTCAGTAAGAATGTATCTGTAACTAGTTAGATGAGTACAGAGTGAAAATTTTACCAGCAGTCATTATGCAGCAACTTCCTGAGCATCCTGGGAACACTGTAGTCTCTTTCTGATTACAGAGGGCTTTCATTGTCTTTCTTGTAAATTTAGTATCACACAAAATTTCTGAACTAAGTAGATGGCTTTCCACACTATTAGCTGCATGATATATCACTGGAAAACAAGCTGGGTCTCTGGACATAAAAATACAGATTCATTCACCCTATTGAGTCTTTTTTTCCCATATGCAAAATGTATGTCATTAAAATATACTGTTGAAAGATATTACTGTGTTTCACTAACTAAGCTAAATGAGCAAAAAATACTAATAAAGGCTTTAACAACTGAAGTATATTCTGAGAAACTGTCTCCTATTACCACTGCAAGAACAGTAAATCTGTGCCCATAGGTGATAAAAAAGAGTAGCTGTAGCTCTGACTGTTGGAGAGAAACCTGTGTTCCCTGTAATGATTAATGCTCCTCATGAGTGAGAAAGCTTTTTCTTTCTGCCCAGATAGCTGTTAAGACTTTCGCAACCCTTAGCACTTTTAAAGAGTATCAAGAGCTGTAAGCAAGCAGCATGGGCTGAGATACCTGTGCAAGTCACAGCAGAGCATGACAGAAAAAGAAAAGTGGTTCAGCCACTGCTGTTAGGAGTGTGCCAGCAACACAGCTAACCCAAAGAGATTGCAGCCCCGATTAGGCTTGGTGCAGTAATGGAAAACCATCAGATTCATTCAGTATTCAAGGTAAGCAGCTGTATAACAATTTGTTTCACAACAAAAAGTTGACAGAACAAATCCAAAACAACTCTGTGTGCATGTTTACATGGGAAGCTATTGGCATCAACAGTGCATTTGAAGGTGTGTTTCAAGTCCCTTATGCTTTTTGTAACATTTTCAAATTCATTGCTGTCTTCAAGATGACAGGAAATCCAGGTCTGCCTTCCTCCTGGGAGATCTTTATTCACAGATAAGTCAAAAACCCTTGACAAAAGGCAACCAAGGGAACTTGCTGACCTTTTAGCTGCCTGTCTAACATCAGTGCAAGTATTGCTTCCTGATAAAATGAGAAATTCAATTTAAGGGGAAACATAGCAGATATTTGAGTAGGCTCTCATTTTATTTTACTTCTTGGGCTGTCTCTCAAGCAGAAAACAAATGTAAATAAACAGGATTTCATTCTTCATTCCTTTGCAGTTACCAGAGCTAACAATGTTGCACGCCAGGGTAACATCATTCTTGCACCATGGTCCACCCTTCTGTCTGCTCTCTTGTTCACTAATTGATGTTTATCTCCCCAAAATAAAACTGTCATTTAAAAATCCTAGCTTTGTAGTATGCCATTATTTTTGTCCCTAATTTTAGGAAGAAAGGATCCCTTCATTGAAAACCGATCATTAATACCACAGTTCTTTGGAAATTAGCTGATTCATCAATCAAGGTTAAGCATAGTAAATTCCATCATTTGGATGTCAGATATAATGCCAGCATGCATAAAGCTTGCAGAGTTATTGAGGCAGTCTAGTTTGGTTTCCAGCAGAGCCAGTATATTTCCAGTATGAACCTCTTTTCATCTTCCATACCTGTCCCAACAGAACAGAATTTGCTTCTTACATGATCAGTCTGAAAGACATGCTTTAACATGGAAAGCCTTGATTGAAGAATGCACCAAAGACTAGAGCACCTCTCCTATGAGGAAGGACTGAGAGAGCTGGGACTTTTCAGCCTGGAGAAAGGAAGGCAGCTCAGGGGAATTTTATTAATGTATGTAAATGTTTGAAGGGAGGATGCAAAGATGATGGAGCCAGGCTCTTTCTGGTGGTGCCCAGTGACAGAACCAGTGGCTGTGGGCACAAACTGAAACAGAGGAGGTTTCCTCTGACAGTGAGAAAGCTTACTGCTGGGGATGACCAAGCTCTGGCACAAGTTTCCTGAGGAGGTGTCTGAGTCTCCATCCTTGGTGATATTGCAAACCTGGGTAACTGGCTCTGAGTGGCACTGCTTGAGCAAGGGAGCTGGACAGGATGACCTCTGGAGATCTCTCCTAACCTCAGTTCTTCTGTGATAATGTGATGCATGCAGGTCATTTGAAGCCAGTAGATGACCTGGGTTGCTCCAAGGAAAAGAGATGTCATTTTATATGTAGGAAGAAAATTATTAGAGAATGTGTCTCCAATATTGAGAAAGACTCAGAATAACATTACAGATGCTTGGATTCATACACAGTAATTTGAAAATATCTCCCTGTTGTGTCCTGCCAGTAATTTTTTTGCTTGCTTGGTTGGTTGGTTGGTTGGGGGTTTTTCTGGGGTTTCTTTTTCTTTAGCGTACTAACAATTAAAACCATTCCAGAGAAATTACCTTCTCTGCTTTGGTGTGTACATAGGCATGTATCATTGTATGTGTATGTGTGGTACAAACTATGTGGAAGTTTCAAAACTAAATTCTCTGATGATTGTAGAGAATAACATATGGGTATAATCAAGCTGTGGTCTGTTTTGAAAACTAACACCAAAATGTGGAAATGTTCAAGTACAAAAGTTAGTCTTAGAGAGTTACATATCAGGGTCGATTTGCATGTATTTATTGCATACCTAACAATTTACTACAATTTTTCTTCAAGCAATTAGCAATATTAATATCTGCTGTAAAGATGTATATGGAACTTTAAGTAACCACCACTGAGAGGTCAAAGTCAATAAAAGAGCTGAAAAATATGTTCTTATTTGTTTTTTTCATTCTGCCCTCTCAGTAAAACTGCAGTGAATGTTGATACATGAATCCCAGTACTGGTCCATGTGACACTACCAGTAAAATTAAAAATATTAGGAGTTATCTGTCCTCCACTCATGTTCATGGCAGCAAACACTATAATACATATTCTGTGTGTGCAGTCCTGCAATGCTGAGTCCCTATCCTTCTGACTGAGTAGTGAAGATATTCTCTCATTAGAATTTTAGCTATGCGTTTCTGCCTTTTCTGCTTGGGCAGTATGATAGGAAAGGGTTTAATTGAAGAGACTTTGTAAAAGGAGGGAAAAGGGCAAGAAATTTTGAAGAATGCTGTCTGGTTTGCATTGCTTCAGTGATGAGGTGTCTTTGGTTGGTTGGTTGGGGTTTTGTGGTTTTTTTAAAAGCAACTCTTTCAGTATACTAACACAAACCAATCAGATCTTACCAGCTGTATCATATTCAAGCCATACATCCTACAAAGAATGTCCACTCTGTGCACTGCAGGGCATTCTCCTCTACTCACACATTTATTCTGGTACCACCTATTAGCATGCTTAAACTTTATTGCAGGTCTGTGTGCAGAAAGCAGGGACTTTACCAGTGAGAGGCAGGAATGGGATGCAAATACGTTATTTATTCAGATGTTCGTGTACTCTTTCAGTAAATTCGTATGTGCAGATTAATCTCTTAAGTACTCTGTACCAAGATTTTGTGCTAACCAGCATAAACTCCTGCATAGCATTGCTTTGACTGCCTGTGGCTAGCTGTTTATCTGAATCTGGGTCATCTGAAGGGCTTTATGTCTTTCCCAAGTATGAGCTGAAGGAACTGTCCTCAAAGTTGTAATGGTTTTTATCTCTGCAGTGTTCTTGAGTTCTAAATCAGTGGCATGTGAGCAGTTCAGTGGACATCAAAAAGAGAGCATTTTGTACTGTCAGGGGGGCAACAGGTCATAGCAGTGCCTGTGGTTCTGTGAAGAAAAATAATTATTTCTGTGAAGAAGAGTAATTATTTCTGTGAAGAAGAATACTTATTTCTCTATTCCAAAAGAACATAGATATTTCCATGTGAGGTAAAGACGTACTGCATATTAAAGTTCCCTTGATGCTGCAAATCTTACTCTTCCTGTGTCTCATTCTGCAAAAATTTCAACTTTTGAGGTATGGTAACAGTGTCATTGAAAAATCTAAATTAAACCAATATGAACTGTCTTCTAAACCTGACCATGGTATTCACCATCCATGAGTTTAGAGGTAAAATGTGGCCTCAGAAAAAAGATGTCACACAGCACTTTCTTCATGACATTAACTTCCAAGGATGCTAAGACATGGATGCATGAACTGGAATAAAGACAGTCCTGGTAAGGACTGAGCAAAGATCAAAGAACTAGTGACTACACAACATATTCTGAATATATGTGGGCAAGATGCACTTAATCACAGCGAATGGTGGCAAAGCTGGCATTCACCTATTTGTTGCACATTTGTTGCTGATCACAGAAGATGCTGGCTTATTCTGCATTTTAAAACAAAGCTTATCTTGGGCTTCTCTATATTTTCTTGACTACAGGTTTGTCCTGGCTGTCTGCCAGGTGTCCAGCAAATATAATCACTCCAAAGCCAGGTTCTCCTTTTTTCACATTTTTTCATCTGCCTGGGTGAACAAATGTGAAAAGGGAATTGCAAAGACACTGACCAAATGAGACATGTAACACTAGAAGGAGACCTTGAAGTAAAGCTGCAAAAAGGTTTTTTCAGCACAACCCGTCTGAAGTGAATTGCCAGATCCATCAGAGTTGTCGTTTTTTCTAGGAGTTGACCTCTATAGGTTATGAAATATCTAAGTATTGCAATATATTTCTTCGGTGAGAAAGAACTTAAGCAAATGTGCCTGTTTGTTATGGCTTTAGAAAGGAAATTTTGCTTGTGTCTTGCTACAGCCACCAAGGAATGAGTAGTAAAAGGTAAGGAGGTATTCAGGGCTTACCCCTTTTAAACAAAGAGAGCTGCTCTGTGGCATCAGAAGAAAAATAAAATGGACATTCCTAGTTTCCTGTCCCACACAGTTTCCATGCCCTCCCAGTGCTTGTACAAAGGGGCAGGACCTGCCACCATGCTGCCACGAGGAGTGTCTGGATTTACAGAGAAAAAGTAATTTTCAGCAGGTCCATGCCAGCAGATGCAATGCATCTGACAGGTCTCCTGCTGTAAGAGGTGTATTGGGCTGGGTGTGGATTGAAATGGAAGTCTGTTCAGGAAGCTTTCAGCTGGCAGCTGATCCAGAGACCGCTTTATTTTCAGTCTGGGGCAATGCTGAGAATGATGGGTCTTGAGACCAGAGAGGCAAAGCAGAGCCCTCAGGCTTCAGTTCTTCCCCCAGCCATCCATTTCTCTGCTCTTTGTAAAAAGCATAAGGGAATACCCTGGAGACAATTTAGAGTTCAGTCATCTATGCAACCTACTGGATTCAAACTAAATTTAGAGATAAACTGAGGGTAATCCAGTTGGTTTTTGACAGTTTATCCCTGCAAATCTTGTCATTTCCTCAGTATATTTATTGCTCCTGGATCCACTTCTGACACTGCATATCAATAAAGTGGAAAGATTTATTATTTAAGTTTAAATCATATTTGATAGAATTTGGTGGCTAATATTTTATTTTTTACTAACAGTTCATCTAGAAACACTACTTTTTCTTAATTTTTCCTTACACTTTGAAAATCCCTGCATCCAGCATGAAGAAAATGAACCATCCGTGTGCCTGCATGAAACCCTCTCTCTGGCATTTCCCCTGGCTGAAGTGCAGGTTCTCTGAGGAGGAGACCCAGACAGCTAAAGAGTATTGATCACAGATGAACAGACTACAGTAACAAATCCTAGGGATAGCTCACCATTTTTTTTTCTGAAGACCTTTTCAAACCTTTCTCTAATCACTGGGTAGAAGGTTGTAAATTAAAGCAGCCAGTTCAGGCTTTGGAAATGCTTAGCAGGCAGGGTGCAGCAGAAGAACATATAAGAATATGAATTATTGCATGCTGCAACCTTCCATATTTACATTCAAGTCATAATTTCTAGAAGTAAGCATAAATAAGAATTAAATATCAGCTAAATATTTTTTCTTCTGTCCTTTGATTACAGTTCTGTTTTATTTATGACTCCCAAAAGAGAGCCAAACTTCTATTATGTGACATTTCTTCTGTAAATTGTTAAAGAATCACAAAAATGAAATACTTCACAGCAGGTTTTCCCTCTACTGCTACCTGCCTGTGGTATTAGCTTGGTCCCTTTCCCAAACCACTCTTTTGTAGGTGATTTTTTTTTCTGGCAGGGAAGCATCTTGTTATAGTTTGTCTGTCTCTTTCTGTGATTTTCTCTGAAGACAGGTGATTTAGCTGTCCCAGATATTTGATGCTTCTGCCACTTTCTGTATTGCAACAGTTTCATTGTTAGTATCTGAAATATATTAAAATAAAATAAATAATTTATTTTAAAAACACATCCAAACTTTGCATGAACATATGGCAAGTTGTGTATTGAATACTGTTAAAGGCTAGATAGGATTTTATGTTATTGGTAAAAGCAGTATTTTCTTGCCCCTATTATACATCTGAACATTTTTTCCAGACCTCTCAGCTCTGACAGACATGTTCCTCTGAATTCCAGTTTCTGTTTATTTTTTACCAGGTCATATTTATTTTTCCTTGTATCAACACCCTCCATAGATAGATGGTCTCACTCACAAGGTGTTTATACCTAGCTGTATTTACAGAAGTCTTTTGTAACCTTGGCTTATGTTTTGGCAAACAATCCTAAAGAGATAAGAAATGGTGCCACAGAGGGCATAAACCTGACAGTATAATACCTAAAACTTTATAGGCCACTGTCTTCTCCAGCATTTATAATTATCTATTTAATTCTTCCCCAAGTAGATCTTCCCTTTAAATATGCAAGTTTAACTACTAGTCTAACCCATTTCTCTTATTTCTGTTATTTCACCTCTTGCACTGATAATGGTTGTTCTTGCAGCAGATTATGTAACCTTCTTGCACCAGTATAAAAACATGTCAGTAACTTCTCTTCAGCCACACTCAAATTCTTCAGTGAACTATATCCATCCCATTAGTTGGTGCTTTTATCTGCAAGACTTCTGCTATTATCCATGGTATCCTTCATTTTCCTTATCATTCTTCTTTCTCTTGTTCTTTCTCATGTCTTGTTCCGTGCTTTTATGCCTGAGGGTTTTTTCATTAAAAATAGGTTTGGAGAATACAGTACTGTTTCACATTGTTTTAAAGTTCCCATCAGTCATGGCAGCATCCATTCTGAAAAGACAGTGCCTTGGGTCCCAAGGACAGTCAGTCTGCCAAACAGGGGCACTTCTCTAGAAAGCAATTGTGCAGTTGACTTCCTTCCTCATCTTGTCATCCTTTCCTCTAGAAGATGTTATTTTGAGCATCCTTGCTTTTCATCCCAGATCTTTTCCCAGGGGATCAGGTACTGTCATTTGACCTGGTGGGAAAGCTAGCATTAGAGCAGGATTATTTCCTTATTTTATCTGTGCTCCTACATCCCATCCGTGCTCCTAGTGGTCAGTGACTCTTACCTGGCACTTCTCAGGTGCCAGTCCAACCCTTTCTTTTGCTCAAGGAGACAGTGCCTGCTCGTGCTGGGTTAGCATTTCTGTTCCATCCTTGCAAAGCTTGTCAGAGCCCAGAGATCAACCCTCTTCACTGTCACATTGTTAAACCCCTTGGCCATCGTTGTTGTCCTGCATTTCCCGAGTACAACAAAGGGTTACTGCCTGTCCCCTTCTTTTTTTCCGAGAGTCCGCAGGGCACAGCGCGAAGTTCCCGCAGAGCAGAGCTGGCTGCCCCACCCCGGGCCGGGCACTTGTCAGATATTTCCTGCAGAGGTCAAATGAGCACAGCAAAATCTATACAGGAAGATTGCGTGTTTCACCCCCAGAACAAACCTCAGATTTGCAGCATAGCAACTGGGCTGACATGGGTTTTATTTTTAAGAATTCCTTACAACAAATCTCTGCTTAAAACATTCACTCTTCTGACAGCAATGACTGTAGTGAATATCTGAGTAGAAGCATCTAATTCTATCTAGTTACTTCGGTCAGCCAAGTCTTGTGACTCAAGGACCAGCTTTACTTATTTTTCATTTTTTAAAACTCACATAGAAATTTCAATTATGTGTATGTTTATTGTTTCAGTATTCTTTTGAGAAGAAACTTATCCAACAAGTAGAGAAATAGCCAATATTCCCAAAACCCAAACAAAAAGTAACATTTTTTTAATCCTGAAAACACAAAACCCCAACCAACCAACCAACCAACCAACCAACCAACCAACCAACCAACCAACAAAACAAAAAGTAAAACAACCAACAAACCAACCAAACAAACAATAACAACAACAAACAAAAACCCACTAGAGAGGAATGTTATAAATCCTCTATTTTACTATATCCTACTTGCTGCCTGTTTCTGACATAATTTCATTCTTACCTGTGTTAAACGGTTATAACTCTGTTATAACAAACTATTAATAACCAGGATGAGGTTAACTTTTGCACAGGCTTGTTTTGAAGGTCTGGTCAGGCTGCAATGTCAAAAGGCAGATTGCTGCTTGAGGTTTTAGTTGCATCTATTAATTCCTCTTTCTTTTGTGGTAAATTTTGTATATAGTGTTGCATAAAAACCATTATTTAGTAATAGAAACCTGTGTAGACAATACATTTTGTTAAGCAGTGCAGTCCTCAGCACGTGGCATTGACAGGAGACAGCAGAGAAATTAAGTTGCTCTGTAACACCTTATATCCTTATTCTGAGTCCATTATCCTAAATGCTGGAAAAGTCCGAACTGAGACCTCTTTGCCATCTGGCTGTCTTTCAATGTTTTCTCCTACAACACCTATCTCCATTCTATTTACGGACTGAAGGGCACATGTGGAACTGGCTCATCACTCCACAAACCTCTCTTGTATCTGTGGAAATGGCAGCCTCTGATCATAGACTCTGTGTAATGGCAACAGAAGTAATCCTAGCAATACATTTAATACATATTCGCAAAGAAAAGTGAAATCCAGAGAAAGCCCTTCAATCTAGGGTACCTGTTGTTCACAAAGTCAGAAAAACACCTGCAGCAGAGAATAATTCAAACATGAGACCATAGAGTAAAGGCAAAAAATATCATAGTGATTAGACACAGATCAACCTATGCTGCACACAATAGAGTTGTTTCTACTTTTTTTTCCATTAGTAGTATGTTATCAATAAACCCACAAATAAAAGTATATCAGATTGTCATCAGCCTTTTCTTAACTCACTTTGAAAATATTCATCATCTAAATCTGTTTCTCGCTTAAGCCGAGCTCTGGAAGTGATTCAAAAAGGTTAAACAGAGTTCTCCCAGCTCAGGCTTTATCATAGCAGACTGGCAGTGGCACTCCCTGTTCTTCCTGTCTCTTGCTCTTAAATGTTTTCATAAATGAATTTATTGCTATAAATTCTCATTAGCCCTGCCAGTATGGGGAAACACATTGCTTCTATAAGGTGCAGGCTGTACACATGTTCCTTTTTGGGGGCTGGTGTAACAGCTTTTCATAAGGATTGTGTCAGTGAAAGGAAATGAGTATTAGCATTCCTCTTTTCTTAGCTAAGAGATTTCCTCAAGATTTCTTCAGTGTGCTATTTGCAAAAAATGGCTCCAATGCAGGTGTTGCATCAGTCAAGCATTGTCTTCTTACAATGGGTACACTGTGTCTAGACATTCTGTGCTTCTATCTTGGACCAGTCTAATCCCATATCATACATATCTCAGCCAGTCTTCCAAGTGTCAAAAGTCTACAAGTTCTCTCTGTGTTTGCCTTCTTGGGTGCAATAATTTGTTCAGCACTGAACTGCTGCATAAAACTGCTGCATATTGTCTGCATGAAATATTCCTTTGCCTGTGCAGTATTAATCAATGTGTTAGGGTCAAAACCCATCACCTTCAAATTACTAATATTATGGTGCTTTCAACCACTTCCTGTCTTCTCCTTAGAAAAATAATTTTTGAACAATTTTACTTTATACTGGGTATTATTACTCTCAACATCTGTGTTTTCTGGCATTGTGTCATGTAAACTTCCCAGTATTACTACATAATATTGCCCTCTAACAGAATCTTAATTTTTTCACTCACTTATAAAATAAGCTGATAATTCAAAGCTCCACTTTTCCTTTACTGAGCTTTTTCTGTTGTTTTTTTTTTAAATTAAATTCATATGTAGCACTCAGAAGTTAATTCTTTTTCTTAAATGGAAGGAAGTTATAACACAAAGCCCTCATTTGCAAATTAAAATTTTCTTGTTTTATTGGACAAGTGTGTCATTAAATACAAAGAGAAGAGAAAGAAAATTTCATATCGTCAAAGGAATATTCTAAACCAAGACTTTAAAAAATAACCTGAGGGCTATGAATCCCATTGGGATAACTCAGTGATATTCAAAGTAGTTTTTTAAAGGCATGTGAGACACTTTTAGCAATAATTGAGCTCAATTAGATGACAAAATCAATTTTTATTATTTTTTTACTTCTTTTTAGTGTTTAACACTTAGGCAATGGTTTTTAGATTTACATCAGAAGATCTTTGCTTTACCCAGAGCGGAGAGTGCATCATTCTGGGTAAACATCCAATCCTTGTAAACAAGAGAATTCAGACTTGGGATGGGGCCCCAAAACACCTTACCTCTGGTCCCTGTATTGGCGCTGGTCAGTTTTCCACACACTCTCCAACATCAAACAGTGAATAGCTGCGTTACAGAGAGGGGTGTGTAGGCTGGACCACTTTGACACAGAAGTGACAGGCAGCCGGTGGGAAGAGGGCACCACAATCCACTCAGGAGATTAAGGAAGGGAGGTAGGCCTGTAGGTTCTGTGAATGGCAAATAAACAGATTGGAGAGCAAGTCAGCAGCATCCAATGTTACCAGTTTGTAACATGCAGAAGATATACTGTTCTTGCTCATGTGGTCAGGGACCCCTCAAATCTCCTCTTACTGCAATGGCATTTCCTAGTGAAGCAAACTGGGAACTAGTACTGGAAAATACTAAATGACTGAGATCCTTTGGGAAAGTCTCATCACTGTGACTTAATTCCCTGGGTATGTCCAATGCTAGTATCATCTTTTGACTTCAAAAATGTTTTTTCAGGACCTATGCTTCAGGAAGCTCTGATTTAAGTGGTTTCAGTTTGCCTTACCAACAAAATCAGAAATCTCATAGGGCAGTAGGGCAGTCTGTGAAAAGACTGAGCTTCCATACTGAAAACGAAGTCAATTCTAAATTATTATAATGTTATATATTATATTATATTTCTTATTTATAGTCTATTCTATTCTATTCTATTCTATTCTATTCTATTCTGTTCTATTCTATTCTACAGTTTAGCAGTTGTGAAAGGTTGTGTACCCTCCCTCATTGCTCTGTACATATTTCACTTATGAAATTTCACCAGAACTCTCAAAATTAAAATGCTACCTGACTTCTTTGCACTGTGCTTAGGTAAAGACTAACCTATTGAAAACCAAGTGATTTTTATGCTGTGTGCACACATTTGAGATGTGACATTCAACTTCCCTTGCAGTCCTACCTGGCAGCTGAAACATCTTGCTACCAGCCATGGGGAGTAAAAGCATTCCTTTTCCACTTTACACTATTTTGTAATTGAGCCTGACTTTTGTTTTGGCTGTCCTTCCCTTTCCCTTTTCCTTGTCTGGAAATCAAAAAAGGTAGTCACCAAAGCCTCTTCCTGCTTTCATGTAATCTAAGAGCTGCCCCTCTAAAGATTTAAACCACACTTGTAGCTCCTGACTTAAGCAGACTGTAGCAAAGTTGAATCTGAAATCTGAAAAGCACAGTCCTTTCCCAGGTTTTTCTCCCTGTTTGAGCAATATCAAGAACTTTTCATTTTTTCTCTTGTTGAGCAGTCTGAATGCCTGAAGAGCAAATTGCTCCATCCCCAGTGCTGCCATGAAGATCTTATAAAGAGATGCCGTAATATCAGCCCATGAAGACAATGAGAAGGCTGGCACCCTCACTGCTTTTAACATCCCTGCTCTGACACGAGGTGATGCACTAGCGTGCAAGCATTTGGCTGCTGGGGGAAAATGTGCAGACGTCCTGGGAGATTAGATATGCCCATCCGAGCCTCAAAGAAATGGAAACTAAACGTGATTGAAATATGTCAAAGTCCTCAGCTTCTGTGCCTTTTCGGGAGACCTTGTCCTACTCGTGTGCACTGACATTTCAGCCAGCTCCGGACACAGGGATGGGAGCAGAGGGAGCAGCCCCCATTTCTCCTTCCTCCGTGTCCCGCGCGGCACTGCCGACCTGGAACACCGGCGGCACCGGCCGGGGCGAGAGGCAGTGCTGGGCACACAGGGAGATATGGGCTGATGGATGGAGTGGATGGCCTGCGGGACGAGATAACGCTGGGACCTGCCTCGCAAGTATGCAGTGGGAGGAGATGTTCCCTGCTACTGCCACAGCCCTATCTCCCGCTGCCCTTTGGGAAGGGGTGAGGGCCTGACCCTGTGCTTTTTGGTTTTTCACAAGAACGTTTCCACCCTCTTGAAGAGAAAATCTTACCTGGGAAAAAGTTGTAAAGTGAGTTCACACCTTCAAAGGCCTTCCTGGCTTTCCTGACCCACAAATGTACACCTTCATCACACTCCTCTGATTCCTTGTCTTACTCCTTGCTCAAGCATAAGGTCCTCAATGACCAAAAGTGTGTAGTAGGTTATTTCCCTGCTTCAGTGTCGCTTGACACACATCTAATTTTACCTTTGTTTGGCAATATGAAAATCTCCCATCCCTGGACTGGTGTTCTAACATCTTCAAGAGAAGACATAGGATGTCAGTATTTTATATCCAAGTCATTGCTGCAACTGTAAAATTAAGTATAACCCAGCAGAAGACGAGATGCTCTGTACTTCTTTTGAAAAAAACAGAGCAAAATGAGATTTTCAAAGCTATATTTTCACCCTTTTTCCTCATACAATCCTGCTATACTAAAAACCCCAAACCAAACTGGTGAGTAATCCTTTGGATCTTACTAGTGTAGCACTGATAATTCTGCTCTCACAAAGATATCTGCAAAGATGAATGTATTAGGGGTTTTTTTAAATTGAAGTTTAAAAAGAAGGCTTTTTTTTTTAAATATGAGGGCATGGAATGTGGGAAATAAGAGCAGACCAAATTTATTGTCCTTCGAAGAGATTTTTAACATTATCAACCAAAGCCTGTTGATGATGTCATTTCAGGAGTGAAGTCTCTTCAGCAAATGAGTGTTTAAGAATCCTTATGCTCTCATTTTTGTAATAATTTCAGTCTGATATTAAATATGGCTTGTTCAGATGCCTCTCTGATACAAGGTATGTGTGTCAGTGTTTGGACAGAGAAAAATTGAATTCATATCTCTGTTATGCTTTCAAATTGCTAGGTCAGATTTGGGTCTCTGTCTGTAAATTCTTCAATTCTATTCTAAGTCAAAAGAATGTGACAGATTTAATACCTAGAATAAGTTATTAACTGCAATGATGCATAAACCAGTGGCACTTTCCAAAAAAGTAGTCTATACTGCTTCTGTTTGCTAAAGAAAAATTAAAATATAATCCTATTTCCTTGTTTCTTACAGTTCTTGCAAAATTTTTCTTGATTAATCCATCAAGAACTTGAAACTGATGTGCCCATAAATACAATATTCTGAGGTTTTTTATTGCAGTAATATATCTGTTGGGATTAGTTACCCTCTTGAAATTTAAAAAGTGTGAGGAATTCTTATATGCACAAAGTATTGAAGAATCACTAGCTATAAACAGAAAGTGCCTGTATCTACCATGGACTGTTTATAGAAGACTAATATAGAATTACAGGCTGTGTGGAAAGAAATCAAGAAAGATTGGGTGAGTAGGGAACTTTGCCAGCCTGTGCATGTGCTCAGCTGAAAAATAGATAGAGTGACCTGTTGACTTTGTAAGACTGAAAACACTTGGATTTGCTTCTCCTACAGTAAGTTAGTAAGTTATGGTGGGCTCCATGCTCTCCACATCATCCTGGTTTACCCCTGCTGCCGTGGGGACCCTTGTATGGATCGTCAAGGTGGAAGCTACAGTTCCTACACACAGTTTTGTGCTTGAGGGACATATTTTTTCTAATTCTTCTAACTAACTGGCACTGTTCATGAGGGGAGGCTGTTGCATTTCTCTCTTTAGGTATTGGATGATGGTTTTCAGTGTTTACCAAGGGCATGCAGAAGGCAACCTACTATGCTTGTCAATAAATAAGGTTTTTTTTAAGGTATTAGCAAATTTGTCCTTGAGCAGCAGCCTAAAGGATCACTGGATTACTGTGAATGTCTGTGCTTGGAGAAAGGTCTGTGGGGAAAATGTTAATTTTTATTACAAATGCTGAACCAATAAGAAAAAAAAAACCCCACAAACAAACAAAAAAACAAACCAAAAAAACCCAATAATAGCAACAAAACACCCAAACAGGGTAGAACTCCAGCACACAAACCAGTGCTGGGAATTTTGTTACGTGAAATGGAGCCATATCTCTCCACAGTTGGTATTTGCTTAATGTAAGCTAAAACACAACTGCCATACCTCACATTTCACATCCTGATATCCTCAATAATTGGTAGAGCATTGTGCATATTATTATTGTCTGGTGTCTTATTCTCTTTGCAGCTATTTGCATGACTAAATTCAGAAATGAGCACATTTTAAAATTTTTTTAACAAATAATATATATTTTCAACCATTGCATTACGTCCCTTTGTTGTTAAAAGGGTGGAACTGTGCTCCTAAGTTACTGCAAGAGAAATAATGCAGAGTGTGGACTTGAACTGAGGGCTCCTATGTTCCAGACAAGAAGCATAGTTTCAGAATTTTATCTCTCATTTTTATCAGATTTATCCTAAATCTGATAAAAAATCATGTTTTTGTAAAAATGCTTCATCTCAGTATTCGCTTTCAGAAAAAATCTTAAACTGAAATGTTGTCATGTAGCCCAAAGTAGTTACAGATTGTAGTATATAGCATTGAGCAGTTTTACAAGAAATGAACTTTAATGAGCGTTATATCCTTTCTGCTACAACTCTGGTGTTTTAGGAAAACTACCTACTAGGCTAGAGCCAAGAGAATTAAAAAAGCTGTCATGAAAGCCTATGAGAATGAGCCTAGCTGACCTGCAAAAGACAATTTTGCTTTTTTAAGCAGAAAAATAATCACAGGACAGGATTATAATGTATTATCCTCCTAGGAGTGCTCTCATGATAGCCTTCACTGTGCCCACTCAGAAGCCATGTTTAATAAGCGTTAAATATTTACTCTGAGGTAGTCCTGTAAGACAGAACAGGTCTTAGCTGCTACCTTGCTAAGCACTAGTGATGAAGACAAATGACTGGAAGATACTACTTTATATTTTGATGATCATCTTAATAGATTTATAACATTTTAAACTTGCTTTTAGGGCTTTTTTTCAATATTATGCAAAGTAATTATATATATATATACATATATGACTTCATCATGGCTAAGTGCTTGGGCCAAAGTGATAAATGATAGGAAATCTTGAAGCTGAGACTACTGTGCTACCTTTAATTCACCATCCCAGTTGAAGCTGGGATCCTGAATCAGTGGGGAATATTTTGTACCTATAAATCACTACCAGTCATGTGCATACTTATTTCCTCACTCTTGTTTGTTATAAGAATAATTTTCTGTTGTCTTAAGTACCTTTGGCATTTCTGATGATTTAGGAAAGGTTACTCTTACACAGAATTATATGTTTTGCTGTGACAGAGTGATCAGACACATTTTGTCTTTCACACATTAAGCCAGGTCGTTGCATAGGACACCATTTATTACTGGTGTCAACAGCACCCTACCTCCAGCAGCCAGCATGAAAGTAGGAGATACTTAGGGTGGTGGAAACCATTGCAAAGGCGTTTATTAGAATTGCTTTAATGTTTTGTATAACCAGAAATTGTAGCTGCTGTAGGGAGGTAATAGGTGGACTGGGGTTTGTGAGGTGTGATACAGATCTATCAGGGAGTTGACTTAATGCGAAAGTCCATGAAATCCAAGAATGAGAATCCTGTTCATGGCACCAGGGTTGGAACTAGATGATCTTTCAGGTGCCTTCGGAACCAGGCCATTTTGTGATTCTATGATATAAAAGGGACTGCACAGTTCAGAAAATTGCTGCTCAGATCCTTCAATTGCTACTTCACATTGTGTACAAAGCTACTGTGATAAACTTGATAATTTGAAAGTTGTGGTTAGTTTTTTAAAGAGTAGGGGAAAATCCAATTATTCAGGAAGTAGGGCCAACTGAATTGAAATTAATTCTGTAAGCGCTGAGGTTCCAAATTTTATTTTTTAGAGAAAATGTAGCATAACAGAAGTCATATCTTTGAAAAAATGTTAAAATGGGCTTTAGTTTCATACTTCCTTGATATATTGAAGGTAGTTTTCATGATGTCATCCAGATAGTTTAAATAAACTGTTTGCATATAAGGTTAACAAGCTGCAGTGGTAGCAGGGTCTGTGTGGGATTATATTAGAATTAATTTGATCAATTACTTTTAGTTCCAGAGGTCTCCAGATGAGCCAGAAGCCAGCATATGCAGTTTGGCAGGTGAAGAATCAGTGCAGTCAACACATGCCGTGAAGGTAATGAACATTCTTTCAAACTTCATTTTTCATCCTGAGCAGAGAAGACAAGTAAGCCAAGACACTGCTGCTCAGAGCAGCCAAAATGATAACCATAAATAATCATAATAGAAAGCCCATGGCTTAATGAAATGGGGAAGGATAAAATAAGTATTTTGCCATTAAAATGATGTTTCTAAACCTCGAATTTCCATTATGATTTGCCCTGGAGTATATGAAGTTTCCTCAACCTTGAGATGCAGCTTTTTAATTAAAAGATTGCTGAACATTTTCTTTGGATAAACTGCTCACAAGAAGAGGTTGGTATAAACAACATTTAGTCAAATCAGGGGAAATTTTTATAATAATGTGTTTCATTTCCACTGCTGAACTGAAACCCAGGAGGATCAATTGCCAGCTTTCATGGAAGAGAGTGGGAGGCACACCTGTGAAAGGATGCCATGAGCTCAGCACTGCCTGGAGCTTGTACTCCCATGCACACAAAACTTCTGATGACTTATTAGACACTTTTAACCAGGCTAGAGATATAAAATAGGATCACAGATCTGAAACACTTAACAAGAGCAAGCTGCCTGCAGTCCCTGTCCTTAATATATTTCTTGCTACTGAGAAGCTTGTTATTAGCTTGAAATTTGTTAGTATTCAAGCATAATTAAAATGACACCTTAGTGGAAATTGAATAATTTGACAACAAGTGTAAAAAAGTAATCTTTCATGCATTGCTTTATATATATACACTCTATCAGTTATATTTTCTTTCTTTTCCTGTCTCTCACTAATAATCTGTCTGTATGAACGAGCTTGATGTGCTTAAAACAAATTACCCAAAGGCCCATGGATACCAAATATTTTGATTTTTTATTAACAAGTAAAATAATGTTGCTCTTCTAAAAGAAGATTTCATATTTAAATGTCTATGTGTGGATTCAGAATGTTATGTTTTATTAATACATTAACATGCAATAATTTTCATTTAGCTGTAGCTGCACAGTTTCATGTGAAATTGAAATTGTCAGGTGGTTTGTATGTGTTAAAAATATAAATGTTAGGATTTGCGTTTCATATTATGCAAGATTAAGACAGAAGCTAATACAGTTTAAAAAATCACTCCTAATTACAAACCTGATGCATATGTTGGAAAGGAGAATTTAGTTTGACTATTTCTATGCAGCTTTTTAAAATGACAACTTTTAAAGTAAGATGAAGCCAAAATGAAGCAGATTAGCTCTGCTAAAAATATTTCAATCAGAATTGCTTATAGTGATAGCAGTCTTTGCAACTCAGTAATTTTTTAACAGTATTTTGATAACTTTTCATCTTATTGAAATAGCAAAGATAGTTAAATTCACTGCAAGACATCCAGCTTTAATTATTAAATTTTGAGGTTCACAGCGTTACACTATTTTAAAATTGCATGTGCAAAAGCAAATTTCAATCAAGCAAGCCCTGATGGCCAGACATCTGGTTTCTCTCACGTCTCAGAACAGTCTGTTATCCATATGCAGCTACTGACAAGTGATTTGATTTGTGTTCATACCTTGGCATTTCTCAGTCTTGCAGCCATTGCGTTTTGTTACCTCTGAACAGAGATTCTGGGCAGAAATCCTGTAGTTCACTTGGCACATGGATTATTGTCATGTAAGTTTTAATCTGCACTGTAAGACTAAAGATGGGGCCCATTAGAGACTGTATTGCCCGTCTTCTTCCTTCACATCTCCCACTGTTTTTTCAATAGCTCAAATAAATGCTCTTTCAGATTTTTCCATTTGCAGCTCCTGAAAGAAGCAAGCTGTACATAGTGCAGACACAGCCAGCAGCGGGTGGCCATCAGGTTTACAGCAAACCAGGTCATTAAGACTTGCAGTTTGCAGAGAAAGAAGGAAATTTGGCATGTGCAATCAACACCCACCGTTCATTAAATGCCTCTCAGTTGTCATAGGTGATGTTGCCTGACAAAGGGGAGCAACCCACTGCAGTCAATTTTGATAACATTATTTCCCTATCAAAAGTTTGCTTATCACAGCTATAATGAAATGTTGACAGTAGGTGATTTTAAATGTTTTCACCATTCAGGTACTGGATCATACTGCTCACAAGACACAGTTGCTTTCACCATAGCTTTTACTAGATAGGAAACTCTACCTTCACCCTGCTTCTGCAGCAGCATTATTGGCTGTCAGGACATGTTCCTTTAGGTTGCCTTGCTTGCTCTGTGCTATCTGGATACGTAACAATGCACATCTGAAGAAATGTTTATTGACTTCAGTGAGACTTAGAGTTTATATGTCTGGGAACACTCAAGAAAACTAATACAAATTAACTAAAGGTGTGAATTTAAAGTTGTGATTACTTTAACTGCATTATGTGCACATTCTCATTCAAAATTAAAGTGGCCCTAATTCAATTTAACTACATTTACTTCCAAAGTAAATTAATACATTCTAAATGAGAGTTGGCTACACAGAAACTTAAAGTGGTTTAGCCAATCTATTTTAAAAGTTAATTCAGATTGATTTTTCTGCATGTTCTAGACAAAACCATCAGGTCTTAAATGGAATGTGAAATCCTATTTCATTTAGGTGTATAGTGTAAAACGTTACTTGCTAGTTCCTCTAAGAATTATTCTGCATGTCTGCAGCCTATGTCTTATACCTAGAGATATTTTCTAAGGATCAAAATACTACTTTTGTTATGATTTTCTACATTACTATTCCTTTGCAACTGAGGATTCCTACAGGTATGTCGCTCAACCTCTCTGGACCTTAGATCAGCAGTATCTGAGTGTTTTTAAAATAAATGCTTTTATGTCAGGCTTTGAAAGCTGTTGCAAGTCTTCAGACAGAAGAGAAGATAATATATTATTATTATATCTTGAACCAGCACAAAACAGAACTCAGGGCCAGAAGAAATCACAGTGTATGTTTTTTTGCAGGGTTTCAAGCTCTTTTTATCAAATTTTAAAGTTGGCAGAAGATTAGTTTTGATTATCCTTTTAAGAATTTTTGGGATGGAATGAGTCATTCCCATGGTGTAGTACAGAAGTCCTTCTGATAACAGCTTCTGTAACAATCAGGTATCTTCTGTATGGGTCACAGCAAATCTTCCTTCTTTTAGTACTTTATTTCCCAGTCATAGGGAAAAACTCACAGCTCTTTCGGCCTTTGATGAGTACTGCACAGAAGGAGATCCACTGCCTTTAGATATTTACAGTACAGGACAAAAAAAATATGCAATATAAACAAATGGAAGAGGCTAACAAAATGGTACACTAGGCTTGGTATACATGAAACACTAAAACAGTAATAAAAACATTAAAAATCTGTATTTCTAAAGGACTTTTTGACCTCAAAGGACCTCTGAATGGTGTCAAGTGGCCAGTGCTGCAGTATACAGAATTCCTGACCTTAAAAAGGGTAAAAACTTAGCTCTGAGAAAGAGCATACTTTATTAAACCTGCATCTTTGTTCGAGGTGTTGTAGCACCACTCTCCATCTTCCATTCTGCTAAATATCCTGATTTGTTCTTTTCATCCCTTCAGTCATTCAGACACAGACACAAGCTCTTACACATTGAGAAGCAAAACTTCCCTGTTCTAATTTTTAGTAAGATTCAAAACTAATTTAATGAGTCTATACAAACAAGCAACCTAGGAAAACAGAATTAAATAACAGTCCCTAACAGCTGTGTTTCCCATATACACAGAATTGTTTAATGTGATAACCCTATTGATCAAAACAGAAGCTTATCTGAGCATTGAAGGTGACTACTGGAATTTCAAAGACATTCCTGATCCAGATGTACATTTTCTGACATTTTACGCTTCAATATTAAAGATGGTAAGAAAGAACACTCCAAAGATTTTTTTCTTTAGAAGCAGATATGAAATTTTATTTTATTCTTCTTAAAAAGCATAAATTGATTTTGTTCAAATTTTAAAGAAAAACTGACTATTCCTAAAAGAACAGCATATTCCAGCCTAAAAGTTAAGAATTTGATATTGTTATGGGGAAAAATGCATCTCAAATTAAAGGCAGTTAAGCAATTCATTTGACCTAGAAAATTTCCAGCTTCAAAATGTTCACAGGTAAGGGAATAGAAATTTGCATCTGCTATGTACAGAACAGGCTTGGAAGGTTACCCATATGATTTTAAGGACTAGATGGTCAGTTCTAAGTCCTTGACGGTGTCTGATGAACACCTTTGTGTTTCAAAGGAGCTAGTAGCCTCTTTAAAGTTGTCCCTATGTTTTTGGCGTTTTGGATCCGGCACTTAGCTGTCTTCTTTTCTGATATTTTTTGAGGCTGACTAAGCTTTTAGCAGATCTAAGGGATGAAGATGGTAGCCAAAGATTGTGGGCACAAACAGTGGCCATCTTTGTGTGCCATCAGCCAAAGAGAAGCCAACGCCAGAGTTACTCCACTGGCCCTGTGCTGCCAGATGCTGCTTCTACTGGGGCACTCCATCTGTGCCTTTAGGAAGTGCCCCATCTGCACTGGGATGGAGCAATAAAGACTTATACTGTAAAGGAGACATGTTCTCTCAGGCTTAGTCTTGCTAACTTGATCATAAGATCTTTTATATGGACAAAAACCAAATGGTGTTTATACATGACCTAACCCAGTGGGCTCCCAGAGGATGACATGAGCTCATATTTGCTATTGCGTCACAGAATATTAAGAAGCTATTGCGCTATGTCGTCATTTTTATCCAGTGCATGCCAGAAAGTGCAAGGATTTTCAGTATTTTTGAAAAGCCTCCAGAAAAAGTTAATCTAGCACTGTACTTCTGCAGTGTCATTACACTGCACTTTCCAGCCAGTCAGAATTCTAGTTACAGCTTACTGCAAAGAGACAAACGAATTTATCTGCAGTCTCAGTTTGCAGTGCAGGCACACATATGCACAATGAAGTGCATGATGAATGATGATGAATCCATGATCCCTTCTATATTCCTTCCTCAAAGCATGCGATTTGATATCTGCTCAAACCCCAAAAGAAAGGATAAACAATCATCAGTCATTTTTAACAAGAGAAGTTTAGTAAACGGAAGCGAACAAAATCTGTCTTCAGTTTATGTTGCCCATAAAAGAAAAAAATTCAAGTGTTGAGCTTTTGAGGGAAAGAAATGAGAGAAATCAACCCTTAGGTACAAAAAACCCAAACCAAAACATTAAAAAAATCACCCCACAATGAAAAAGAAGCAAACCCAAAACCAATAAAAAGAGAACCAAAACAAAGAAATAAACCCCCTCCACACCTTGACTGAGTCATTTTGGAGTGGGGAAAATGGAAAAATAGATGAAGAAGACAATCACTTTGCTGCATTCTCTGTATGAACCAGAGATCTAGACAAAATAACTTGTTAGTTCCTAAACCACCACTCCCTATGTTTGTGAAGGATGTCCTAAATATACCAGAATGACCACTGTGAGTATGGGTGGAGAGACCTCTGCCCAGTGACTTCCCCACTGTGAGCATTCCAGTGGTGGCTGCCTTACACCAGGCTAACTCCTCACTTGGTAGCACTCAGCGCATTCAGACTGAAGTATTTTGACAGGTAGGAGGAAACCGTGGCACAAAGCCATAGCATCAGCATTGAAGAAAGAGGGCAGAAGCTTTGCCAAAATATACTCCCTCAAATGTAGCTGCTTACTGTAATCACACATCATCTATTGAGTATGAAAGACAGTCTGGCACAGGCAGGGTGCAATGACCTTGCAATTCATTTCACTTTTCTTTGTCACAGACAAGACACAGCTGGGTCAGACTCAGGTTCACACCCACTATCTGACCAATATGTGTTTTTTTCCCCACTGCCCAGAATTAATTTTCTTTATACGGACCAATTAGGAGAAATTCCTCTTCAGAAGTTAGCAGGTCAGATAGAGTGCAGGTGTTTACACTGACCCAACTCAACTGCTCCCTGCTGAATCTGTCCAGAGCACTATCCAGCATGTCAATGGTCTCCAGACACCATGGGGATCTTGCTGACCTTGCCTGTGCTTGCCCAGAGTGGAAGGGGAGACCACAGGACTTCTCTCAGAGCTGTTCCAAATACTGCCTGTCCTTGCATGGTGCATCATGGCATTTATCAGCCTGGTCTGGCAGAAAAATGGGGTTGAGGTTTTTCAAATAGCATTTTGGGACCATCTTAGTGCATCCGTCTGAGTTTCTCATTATTAGAATGTACAAGCTCTATTAAATATGTCTGTGCAGTTCCATGTATCACATGATTTTCCTGAGTTCTAACAGGTTCATTAGTTTTGTGACAAACAACGTTACTATAGATAAGGTATATATACAGAGTCAGATGGAACACATAAAAATATTAACCTTGTTAGGCAGCTCCATGTTTTAGATACTGCCCAGTGTCTGAGTTCTTCTTT
>WEKY01025673.1:27486-45266 GCA_013390045.1 Picathartes gymnocephalus
CAATTAGGGTATTTTGCTGACATTAAAAGGCTTGAAGGCTTGAATGTCTTAGAAAGTTTAAAAGTATACATTGACTGCACCCAAATTCCCTTTCAGTCTTCTCATAGCATACAAACTGCCATACTCCCTGGAAACCTGACTGATTTCATTGAACTGTAGACAACAAGGATAAGAATATTGTTGACACATAAGCAGAGAAGAAGATGTGGGCAAATTTTGGCAGGTGACCACCTAGTGACATGACAAATGTGCTGCTTTCAAGTCACGTGCCATAAACCAGGATGTATGCACTGCCTTCTTTTAATCCATAGCACACAGCGCATAGATTGGACAGTTAAGAGATCTGTCCTTATAAAATAGATACGGTATGGGTAGTAAACATGGATTTATTTTGTTAATGGGTTTACCTACAGAAAGTCACTAACTCTTAATGCACATAGTTCTTGAGCCTACAGAATGTGTATTCATTCAGTAGGCTTTAAGTACCCCTGGGGTAAATATCCCTTTGGTCCATAATATTTATTTTTGCTTTATTTCTCCTAATTAATATTAAGACAGTGCTCACTATTATTTTCCCAGGAAAGCCATGCATTTTTTCCTTTTGGCTAATCAGATCTTTTCCATTTGTAATTCTTTTCTCTTTGTGTTTTTTAGAGTATCTGTATGTTTTACATGCGCTTGCGTGATCTCTTGCTTTGAGGTCAAAATATTTCATAGTGCAAAATGCCAACCAAGAATTTTTCCTCATAAATTAAATGAAAGCAAAATATTCACCTCTGTAGTACTTTTACAAATCAAAGGGTAGAAGAAGGATTTAGGATTCTCACTGATGAAAAAAAAAGGAAAAAAAAACTATAGAGAATACTAAAAGTCCTGGATACAGCCACAGAATGCAAAGGCATACAAGGTAAGAAAAATGTGTATGCCCCCATTTGCAACATTTACTCCCAGGCACTTGAGATGCTGTTAAACAATAACACCTTATGATGGTTTTACAAGAGCAAAGGGAGGCAATATTTGATACTAGAGCCATCCAAGCACTTTTGAATTCCCCACTGACCTGGGATCCAGCCACTTTAAGGAAGGGTTGTCGCAGGCACCACATGGTGGATGTGGCAGAACTCAGCCTATAGGTTTCTCCTGAGTCCTTTCTGTATTTCATAACACTTAAAGTCATGCAAAAAGATATCACACTCAAGGAGCTGGAAAAAAAATTCAAATTGACTTAATATGGCTGGGGAAAATCAGCTCATGAAACCCAAATCTGACATTAGTTTTTGGACTTCCTGTTACTCTGGGAATTAAAATGTAACAGTTTTCTTCATAGCTTTTAGGCCATCAATTAAGGAAGTCTTTGAGATTTTTACTATTTGCACAACACAAAATATATCAAGTTTATCTACTTTCCCATGGTGGCAAATGAGAAAATAATGGAGCTGATTTCCAAACAGAACTTTATTATCAACAAGCTAAATTCACAGACGCTGATGGTGTAAATGTCCTGAAGCACAGTCCATGTCCACTCTTAGAGAAAAACTCACTAAAAATTCAATTTGTAGCTGTTTTCTGGTGAACCAACTTATTTGTTTCAACAGTGAAGCCTTAGACTCCAGTACTTCTCTTCATCTCATACATCAGTAGACCTTCTGGAATGTATGCTGTGAAGACATATAAGGCTGGTAAAAATCCTTTTCCAACATCAAAGCTGGCCAACGGCTCTGAAACAAATGGAAGACCTGCATGTAAATGGAATTCCTATGAAATTTTTAATCACGGAAATACTTTTTTTTTTTAATTTGTCATCCTCAAGGATCTATGCGTTTTCTTGCTGATACTATTGGAGTTTCTTGTTGCTGCAGCTCACTTTTCTTGCCACAGAAAAGAAATTTACCTTGCATAACTCCCAACATTTTATGGGTATTTCCCAGATTCCACACTGACATGGACAGTCACCACTCAAAAAAACTGCTCAGTCAACAGCAACAACTGCAAATCAACATAGTTCTTCCATTTATATAAGAAAATCTCATATTACAAGCCACTGCATGTGCACTAACTCTTTTTTCTTCCCTATTTTTAGGGCAAAGGGCTCTTTGCTATCAGGCATTCAGAAATTCAAGACTTTTCAACTTTTAAAATTATTTTTCTTGCAAATACAGTATAAGATTAAACAAAAAGGTCCAAGCCTCATGAGTAATATTATTAAAAAAAACAGTGCTTAATATGCCCTCTTTGTGCACAAATGTTTTTTTTGTTCTTTTTCATTTTAATCTTAATTAATAAACTGGAGTTTCACAATCCAGCTGCTAGCATTGGGTATCCATTCCAGAGCAGCACTTGAATGGACAGCAGTTCAGCTGTAGCAGAGAATGTTACCGATTTTTCCACCTGATCCCAAACCTGACAGTGGCAGTGGCTGCAGAACAATGGAGATATAGCAACAGTTACTGAAAGACAGAAAGAAAGGAGGGAAAAAGAATCACAAAGAAGGTTGAAAATTAATTGCAAAAAACTCTGCAAAAAATTATATTATTGATATCCAAATTTAGCATAACTGAACAGTTTTTATAAATCATAGGTACTGCATCATCATGGAGTGTAGAATGTTATGATTCTATTCTCCAGGCATTTTTCATTAATTTTACAAACTATTCTGTTTTGCAGAGTTATTTCCTATCTTCAGGTTTACATCACGTATAAGAACCTTCCAAGAAACAGGCTGGATTTTTCCGTAGAATTTTTTTCCAACACATCCAACAACAGATCCCTATAAGTACATGGGTGGGAGATCAGCCATCACTTTTGGCCTGGCTTTCAGTCATGCTGCTGCCATCAGATCCATCTCAAAAGAGCAGAGAAGGGAATCTGATGTCCAGAGGAAACCACAAGCAGCTGCCAAACAAGTGAGGGAAGGAATGAGCTGCTTAGATGTAACACTGGATTATCATTTTGTCCTTATGCAGCCTGTCCAGACCATAAAGTAAATTCAACCAGAGCAGGGAAAAACGGACTGGGAATGTCTCAAGATGATCATCAACTATTACCAGCATAATTTCTGTGCTTTGCATTTCCATTTTCTTCAGTGAAAAGATAATGTACTTCTGGCAGCTCTTCTCTAGCAAGTTATTTCACTGAGTTCTCTTTGCACCATCATGTGTGAAAATAGCAGAAAACAAAGGCAAAGGAAAGAAAAGCTGGAAAAAAAAATTCTAGAAAAAGTAATCTGGAAAATAGCACAAGGAGTAAAAGGAAGACAAAACACATATTTAACAGAGCAAAATGTTGAAGGTAGGCAGGAAGGATCACCATATTGTCCCAGGTGCTGTTAAAGACTTTTCCCTCTACCTTTAAATTTTCATATCAGTTTTCTTCAATAATCAGAATGAAAACCAAAAAAGTTTAAATTTTAAAAATTGACCTATGCATATTTTCAGACAGGAGGCAGATGAACATAAGGCAGTGTGATGAACCAAAAGTTTCTTGAGGTCCATTCCAACTCCATCTCCTACAATCCCAAGATAAGGCAGAATGTTATCAGAGACAGATACCTAACTGACAAAAGTAGCTGATCATGTTGAAAAATTGTGAGAGACAAGATCATTTTTAAAAGAATTCTTATGAATATACTGTACAGGATTTATACTGTGACAGAATGATCTAAGTGATTTTGGTTTATGTTTCAGGATTATTATTTGCTTCTCATGAACTGGAACACTTGTTTCTGTTGGATGCTTCCCTTTTTAAAAAATCCCCTGTGGCTTCTTTTTCAGATATAAATAAAATTGAAAAAAAATATGTGAAGTGTGGATGAAAAAGGAAAAACAACAGATCCAGACTCCCTGGTACCATTCAGTGGCAGCAGATGCCAAACATAACAAGTAAGTTTTACAACAAACATTACCGAATAGTCACCTTTCTCATGAAAACATTGAGGCAAGAAAAAAATGACGGTTTAATTCTGTGTCTCTTCATATGCACTTTCAACAATCCATAAAATGTGGGTATCTCCAATGTAATGAGAGAAATCAGTGTTTGCTCTTGCATTTATAGCTACAGTCTAAAATTGAACATACCCTGCAGAAGTTGTGTAGGTCTAGCATTAAGAGATGGCACCTTGCCAAGTAGAATGAAGAAAGTGACCCAATCTGCTCCCTATTCTAAGGCCACATATACATAGGCCACTCAAGAAAAATATGTCCAAAATACTGTACAGTGTCTCTTGAAAGAGTTGGTTCACATTCCATCAACACTGCACATATTAGGAAGGTTTTTTATTATCTGCCCAAAATTTTCCCATATGCAAATAAGATTTTACGTACTTCTTGTGACATTGTGAGAGAAATGCAAGATTGTTCACCACCACTTTTCTTCACACAGTTCTTTAAAACTTCTCATATATTACATTAGTATCACATCCTTCATTGTTTCCTCAGTTTTTCCTTAGAGATTATGTCACTTAATTTTTTATCCTTTTTGTTGCTGTTCCTTGAAGTATTTGAGTTAGTCTACATCTTTTTTGTTGTTCTCTGTAGACATCCAATATTCTTGGCCTGGGACCTAAACATTAGGTAAAAAAAAAGTTTCTCATGCCTTATGTAAAATGCTGCTCTTAATAACACCATAATAAAAGTAATCTATTTTGCAGATGATATTTTGTTTTCTTACTGGTTATTTCTTGTTTTGCACTTGTGTATTTCATATTTTCTTCCTGACTGATATTTTTTTTTTTAATTCTAGCAGACAATATTCAAGTTCTTCAATTTAAGAATTTAAGAATTTAATCATTTTTCAGTCTTTCACTTATCTATAGAATAAGTGCAAAGTTATTAAGCCTGAACCTCTTTCATCAACTAAATCACAGGACCAAGACCTGTGCTATCAGCTTTATATAATGTTGGCATTTTGACGGTGAAGCAAATGCTTCACTCCTTTTTGATATGGCCTGTTGTCTCATCCATCTACCCTGTTGTGGTAGATGAATGAGACAAAAACTTCCCATCAATTTCAGATAGCTTTTCTGAGAAGCAGATGTGTCTTTGAAAATGCATATTATGGTAATTACTCAGAGCTTTCAAGGGAAATGGTTTTTTCTAAAGACAAAAACTAGGGTTTTGTGATGGCTTTGAGTCAGTAGATTTGTATTTCTCAATATTGCAAGTTATTTCTCAATCATTTTTCCACTCATATATTCTCATCTTCTTGGTTGGACAATGCAAGAAGTATTTTTTACCTGTCTAAGGGGTGCACAGATTTTATTATCTTTTTCTGTAGTACATCTTTGTGACTTTTGTTATCCACTTTGTAAAGAAGGACAAAGACAGGCTCACATAACTTTCACAGTAAGTCTTGGTCTCTGCCAGTGTAGCTATTTGATCAATACAGAGAAATGGCAATCCCTGTACAGTTGAGGTTGGAATTTACCACCAGAGAGAGTTTACCTAGCTTCACATGTGGAATAAAATATGCTCTGATTTCATAATTTCAGACCACAGGTTTTACAAGAAAGTCTGAGAATACAAAATATAATAACGTGAGTGGCAACTGTGAAGTATGTTCTGGATATAAACTATTTTACCAAGTGTAGTGTAAATACCTCTGTTTGAAAAGGAAGTTGATGTATCTGAAATTACTGAATTAATGAATTAACCTGCTGCTTATGCCAGCTTTGACATACGTCTGATAAAAATGAAAGACAACACATTGTTTTCCTTTGAGAAAGAATAATATAAAAATCCTTTGACTGATGAATTTTTCCAGGAGTAACATTCTCATCTAAAATAATAGGTTCCCTGTCAACATACATACTTAGTGAAAAAGAAATAATTGTGGGCAATAGCTTAGAGCTGTTATAAGAGAACAAAAATGTCACTAACAAAAAGGTCCAAGATAGCATTTTCTTCATTTTTTATACTCTGGTTAAAAAAAGAGTATGGGAATTTCCTAATGCTGATGGTTTATGTTCAGGATCTCTTAAGAGAAGTGGCTTTGAAATAACATTTACTCTCTAAACCACAAAACCCATAATGCATTCTCATTATTCTGAAGTCATAATTACAAATCCACTAACATTTTCCATTTGATTTTATTTGAATATTCTAATACTTGGATTTAATAAGTAGCACAATGCAGCATTTAAGTGTTCTATCTATAAGAACATCAGAGACCACTATAATTTCCTCTGTTTTAAAAGGCTTAAGTAAAAATGTATAAGCCTCTAAAAAAAAAATTGAAGGAGTTTATCCCATGTAATATTCAAACAGGTTACACTGATAATGAACTTAGCTCAGCATACATAAGTTGTTTAGATCATAGAGATAGATGTATAACATATTTTAAAATTTTACCCTGAATCCCACATTGTATATGGAAAAACTAAGGAAATAATCTTATCTTTATACGCCTCCCTATGTTCTCATTGGCAGCATTCAAGACACCTCCAGAATGCTCCAGCAGTATATCATATATACAGGCTCAAGGATTCACAGGACCTCAAGATACATCACTCCTCCTCAACCCCCATCCACTCATCTGTGCCCAGTGAGATGATGGAAGGGGTCATACTACACCATTTCTTGGAGCCTGGACAGGGGAGAGTGCTGAGCAGGGGTAGGATCCAGCTCTTTGTGAGATGCTCAGCCTTCCTCAACTTTTCTCCATAAACAGTCAGTGCCTGCCCTTGGAGCCTGTATCAGGTTGCAGAGCACAGCAAATATCTGTCTTCACAGGTTCCTGCTGCCTAAACACTTGTGCAAAAGCACTGGTGCCAGAAGTGCACTTACATTTCTTCCAGTCTTTCCAGTCAACACCATTTCTACAGTGTTGCCTCTGGGCAAGTCCTGATACAGCAGCTGCCTGCTGCAAGAGGAGCATGTGTCAGCACAGCTTTTTCAGCCCTGCCTTGATGAAAAGGCATGTAGAAGTCACCCTGGCACATGGACAGGCTGGATGACAGAAAAGCTGGGGCATATACCAGTACCACAAAATGAAGAAATAGTACCTACCAGATGTACACCCCTGTTAATGTGCTGTCAGGGACAGCAGTGGTGGTGAGGACTGCACAGACAGTCCTGAAGTCTCTTCCTGGATAACCAACCCACAGGAACCAGCACCTTCTCCTGAGGGGGCAGACCATGTCCTGTGGCTGCATAGACTGTGCTTCATTCTCTTCTGCTCCACGCAACCAGCCCTGTCTTCTGGGCAGGAGATGGGACATCTCCAGACAGCAGAGAGAAGTCACTGCTTACTCTGGCTGTGGCTCCTGCTGCACAGAGAGCTCCAAGTGGAACTTTACCTTGATGGAGGCAGGCCCCTTCCAGAAGGTGCCTGTTGCCAGCATGGCCGAATGCACCTTATGAAACTCTCTTATGAAGTCTCTGGAGGGTTTAGGTAAAAGTCAAAGAATCTGACGCTCAATCCACACAGGTGTGCACATCCAACCCTTCCGATGTCACTAGAAAACAGGTACCTGGAGGACCTTGGTTATGTGAAGTAAATTTTTAGATAAAAAAGCATGAAACCAGCTTCACTGCATATCTATGCAAATCAGAGTTGTATATATTGCCTTTCTAAGTGTGCTACTGAAGAAACTTAGCCAAATGTAGGATCAAAGCAAAATTATGGTCTTATCCTGACACTAAAAAAATGGTTTGCTAAAATGAATATAGGGGAAATCTTCCAAATTTCAACAACTGGATCATTTATATTTAAAACTTGAAGACTAATTAACCTTATAAATGTTTAAGTTGGTTTTGCTGGAGGTGACACTACAACGTATGAATGTCTAAGCCTTCCTGAAAGGTTCAACTACTGTATCTAGATCCAGATTTTAGTACTGAGCCAGATCTATTTAATTTTTTAAAATCTGAAGGTACTGCAACTGAACAACAGTTCAATCATTAGGTACGACATAATAAATATTATCTAAACATGAATCTTGATTCTTAACAATTGTTCCAAAACCATCATGTTTTCTTCACCTCTACTCACATGTGCTACTCATTATTTATTTGCTATACAAGAACTATATAATACTTTTAGTCCTGTGGCTCTGTCACCAAGTGCAAGTGGGAGTTGTTTTCAGACCACTTGAGACAAGATCAGTCAGGCTTTTTGGAGTGCAAACCCAGCTAGATCCTGCCTGGGCTGCCAAAGTCATTTCTAACTGTCCCTCTCAGCTGTCTGGTTCAGCCAGCAATAACCTCCCATAGGAGAGGGCAACAAAAAACAGAGCACAAATGCATCCTCTGCTGACACAGAAGAAACTGGACCACACTTAAGCTGAGCCAGGTGACACATTTTCTCAGAGCAGCTACTGCTTCCAACCCATTCCCTGAACTGCTGGTTGCCAGCAAGTGATTCCCAGCACATGTATGTTATTTGTTTGACCATTTCAGCTGATGGCTTCCAACAGTGATCACTGCCACAGGCACAGCAGGCAGGTCCACTGAGGCGAATGGCCGGAGACAGCTCCCAGGCCAGCAGCTGGGGAAACAGCTTTGTGACACCACAGATTTCAACATCTCTTGAAGAAAAAAGGATTCAAAGCAGCACATATTTCATAGAAACTCAGTTGGTCTGTGAAGAGGAAGGCACATACATTTCTTGGAAGAAAGTATTCAAAATACTTGAAGGATTTCCAATATAAATAAAATAATTAGTTCCATGGACTGGTTCTTTTTGTTGCTCTGGAGAAATCAACATGTCAGCTGTTTCTGATCTATATTCCCGGAATCAGGCAGGAAGTGGGAGGCTGCTCTTCCTTCTTCCATTTTAATCTTAGAACTGCAAAAAAAGAGAAACAACTGAGACATCAGTCCACTATCTTTATATTATTGTGCCAGTACACTAGCAAAAAGAGGAAGAGAACTTAGCAATCTCCAGGACAAGCTTTTTTTGTTTTAATTAAATATTTTAATTTTTCTCAAATATTTATGTTTGTTTCTCTTTCAGCTGGCATATATAGATATAGATATGGATATAGATATAGATATAGATAGATATAAAATATACCCAGTGACAGGTACACACGGTGTATTACACATAATTATATTTTGTATATATAGATATTTACAGAGTGAACATATTTAGAGTGTGTATATATATACATACTCAAATGAGAATATATACAGTCTCTGTACACCACAAATATAGACTATACGCTATATATTAGTACTTTATCTATATGCAGTGATATATATTTACCTCCACACCCTTTCACTCTCTATGTATAGATTTATAGTGGCTTTTTTTCATGTGGATATGCTAAAAAAGCTAAAATAGAGCTTGTGTCAAAGCAGATATTTACCTCAGTTACCCAAGGAAAGGACGAAAGGCAAGGTAAGACTTTCTATAAGTTTCCTGTATGGTCACTAGAAAGAGGTACAAGAGATGGGGGCGGAGGGAAGGGTGACCTAGAGTATATCAGAATTCCTCTTTGAAAGTGTGTATCCCCTAACTAAATGGGGAACATGAAAACGAGGATGCTTGCATTACAGGAAATTCAATATTGTGATTAAAAATAGGTAAGCAAAAGCTCTTTATTATCTGGTTTTATCTGAAAGGAAAATATACCTAAGATAGAATGAGATTCCTTATTCAGGTGCTGGGTTTTTTATGCGTTGAAGTTAAAACAATCCTACTATGTGCTACTCTGCAATACTCATGCTGAACTTTATTAGTATCACTTCTGGTTTACACAAAAATTATTCCTAAGCAGATTCAGTGATTTCATTAATTATCTTATTGGCAAATCATATTTGTAACCTCTATTATTGAAATGAGATGCTTGATGCTCTGTTTTTTGATATATGCAACACTAAATTAATCAAGACAAATAAAATATATTGTAGGATACAATGTAAAATAGATAAATAGATGATAAGAAAGCCACATGCCCTCTCCATAGAAAAATTTGTAGTTTATGCAGGTCAAACATTTAAAAATATCCCCTCTAAGATATCAATTTAATTTCAGTGGTTTATTACTGAAGTTCTCATCTCTTTTTCAATGGATTCCTCCTATCTTATGACTTCATCCACCCCTAAGGACTTCACTGAGCTCTTGAAGCTGTTTTCTTATAAAGAAATTTGAAAATATGTTTATTAACTTATTTAGACACTATGTTGATTGCTTTCTCAACACTCTTGAGAGATTAATCTTTTTTTTTCTTAGTCTGTCCTTAGCATCTGTTATCCCTTGATTTACCAACTTGAAGGAAAGAGATTTTTCAAAGCCCAAATTTATGCCTCCAGAGGATAAAATTAGCCAGAGCATAGTGAAATAAAATTTGTCAAAGGAGAATTGTCTTGCAAAGCCAGATTTTTGCTTAACATGTCTGAAAATATCTTAAAGAAAAGTAAATATATGTATTAGATACTGTATTAGCTTTAGTGGCAACAGTGCCAGATGCTTTTGCATTGCTGTTTTGCAAGTTTTGCTATTCCTCATTGGGAAAGCCATAATCAACATTAAATTGAGAAACTAATTGTTATAACAGCCAAAGACAGTGCTATTTGGTGGAAATCAATTATGTTAGAAGTTTTCAATTTTTCCTACTTATCTTTTTCCTGGTCTGGCTATAATGTAGACAGATACCCCAAGTCATTTTACAGCAAAATTGTAAACAATGCAAATTACAGCTGCATTTGGGCTGTGAAAATCGAAATAAATCAAATTCTGGTTCATGCATATCCACTGTACAATTTTCAATGAAAAATTGCTTTCACATGCCTTTATCTTGTATGTCCACATAGTGGAAAAAAAATCTCTGTGAATTGGAGGCTATACTCTGAGAAAAATAGCTGGAGATATTTGAAATAAATCTTTCTGGTGCCTAGCTCTCATGATCCATGCAAACGCAAACATTTTGAGAGATATTTGTAAGTTGGAGTGTGGTTTTTGTTTTCTTTTATTTTAGGCTCTGGTTCTTTTAAAGCAGCAGCAGACATGTACCAATGTGTCTGGAGGGAGTGAAAAAATTTTTTCTCAGGCTAATTTTGGACTGAGTATTATTAATAATATTTTGTCTCAGGTTAATTCTGCAGTCACTTAATAATTTTTATTATGATAAATACTATAATCAGCCAGAAAGGTACATTTAAGATTAAGGCTCATTAACTTAGAGAGTTTATAATTTAGGATATGTGCATACGTTTTGCAGAATGAGATTTTCTCACCTAAGCACAGTTGGTCTAAAGTCAAGTATCTACCTAAGTCTAAGCATCCTCTCTTGGCAATGGAAATAGGCACTCATCATTAAATTGCTCCTAGTGTAAGAGTTAAACATGGATAGGATGCCCAAGATCATCTATTTTTTTTATTATTATCTGCTGCCACAGCCCAAACTAAGTTGAATAGCTTTCATTAAATTGCTGCCTTTTAGCCAGCTAAAGTTATTTGATGTGAACTGTACCCCAAATGCATATGAAAAACCTAAGGGAGAACTGAAGTGCAGGATTTTGGAAGGAAGTGTTTTATGTGCATGTTCTTAAAATTCCAACAGGGGTTTCAGAGAGCAGATTTCTATTCTCTTACATTCTGCTTTAAAATCTAGGAGAATTACCTCAAATAAACCGCACTCAGCAAGCTGAGAGGGACAAACTATTTAAAAGCACTAAACACCTATATGAGACCAGGTGCAACATCTCCCTGATTTTGTACATGGATAATTGCAGCAAGGGAACAGATGGAAGCCAAAAAACTGACCTTCCACAATCTCTTTGGAGATCCTCTTTGCAACTCCCTAACAATGACTTTAAAGTCATGAGAACATATAAAATACATTGTGTCCAGTGTCTGGAATATAAATAACAAATATAGTTCCTTATCTATCCCAAACAAGTAGTTGCAATGTCACCCTTGCCTTCTACACACATTATATAAATAAATGAATTAATCAGCAGTATAGTTTAGCATTTTGAGAATGCAGATCTTTTAGAAAAATACAGTGATCAGTAAAACTTGCATATATTCTGATGATAATATCTGAAAACTCTCAAGTTTAGATAGATCAAGGGCCCCATTACTGCGATCCCACAGCGCAGGAGTAGGTTTGTGCATATGATTATTACAGCCTCTGCCTTGTGCCAAGCAAGCAGGGAAACAAGCGTCCTTCCCACAGGCTGCAGACTTGATGGAACAATACAGTTCTCACACAATTTAGAGTGGTGAGCTGGAGTGGTTATTACTTGTTTTTGCTCCATATCTCTTTCATTTTCTTCCATGCTGCCATCTTCTCTACCCTTAGACTTCTTCCATGATTGTCCAATGAAGAAATAATATGCAAAAAGCTTCCACTTTATTCACATTCTGCCCTACTCCCTCCTCAAATCTTCTAAACTAAGATCAGCTCAGGAATTGTAACACTTTGAAAGAGAAAGACAATATAGTCTTTCTTCATCTATCAAGTGATAACACTTAATCATTTTGAACTCTCAGTAAGTCCTACACTAGATGGAGATAGTACTGCTGGCTGATGGAGATACAAGATGTACATCTGGTTACAGGAATTTTTTGACAAAGTGTATGCTTTCAGCAGGTGATTTTTAAAAATTCTTCTACAAATAGACACTTGGAAAGGAATTGTTGGTTTGTTTGTTGGTGGTGGTTTTGGTTTGATTTGTTTTTTTCCCCTTGAAACTGTTTTCCTTATGGTTCTGACCTCAAAATTCTCACTAGATTAAATTTTCTCTGGACAAATTAGATGAAATTGAATGGCAAGTTTACATTCATCACTGGTGAAGCAGTGATGGTAAGAGTTAGGAGGCATTGAGCATTTCCTAATGTAGTATCAAACTAGCTGCAGAAAAGAGGATCACCTCTGACCCTGTCGCCCATCTGAGGAAAAGATTCCACAGTTTAAGAAACATGGGATCCATTAAAGAATAATTCCAAAGATCAAGAAAAATTGCTCAGATCAAGTCCTCTCTTACATGAAACCTCTTCTCTAACTGGAGGAATTTTCTAATGGTAACTTTTGATGTATCACCTAGGGATAGCACCAACTGATTCTGTGCACTGACTTGTCTCTTACACAGCACAGAAGGTCCAGCCTCCTTTTCCAGTCCTCTTTTTCTTGTGTCATCCAGTTCTGGATGAAAGAATTATGACAACTCACAACATAAATATAAACAGATAGCTCTGAAAAAAGGCCATCAAAGAATATCCACTGAAATAAATTGATACAAATATCATTTGGCCAACAGCTAAGATTGCACATGAATCTTTGAGGAAATTGATAGCCTCTAATGTTCTTATATCTCACTAAAACTCCTAGCAGTTCAGAGAATGGTAAAAAATGTATGTTGACTTCAGTGATTTAACATAAAAAACTCTTGTAAAAGTTTATCCCTGATAAAATGAGTTAGAACTGATTAATAAAATACTGCAAATGATCATGTCTTATGTGGGACAAGCTGCATACTTTACATGATTTTGTTATGTTCTCTGAAAGCAGGAAAGTAGGTCAAGACCGTTATAGACAGTTAATAGTTATAGAAATGTGTGAAATTGACTTAGTCATGGAACACAGGTTTGAAATTACATGGCACAAAAATTTAACTGGGCTATAAGTGAGCAAACTAGGTTAGGGAGATGAGATTAACAGTTGTTCAGAGCACAGTGCTAATAACAAGAAGGCTGTGGGTTCAATACCCATACAGGCCATTAATTTAGGAATTGCACTTGATGATCCTTGTGGGTCTCTTCCAACTCCAAATATGTTATGAATCTAGTGTGAAATAAATACTTGGCACTTAGGAACCCTTAGTTCCCTTTATTGTGATTAAGACTATGCATCTCTCTGTGGACAAAAGCAGATGATTGCAGAAGTGTTAACTTCAGGCAAGTGCATATGATGTTTTTCCGAGTATTGCCCCACCTCCATCCATTCTGGGTGTTTTTAAACACATCTTCTACTTTGGCAAGGGATGTCTCAGGTTTGCTACCTGCTAACAACATCTTGATATTTGTTTCCAGCATGACTACTGTATCAGAACACAACCCATGAGGTTTGATAGACAGCTGTCAAGGAGCAAGTGTCTGAAGTCCAAAGCAAATCAGGATCTCAGAGGCTGCTGTGTCTTTTATCAAATTGCAGTGGCCTGGATTATCTAAGATTAGCAGTGCAAAATAAAATCAAATCTTGGCTGGAACACATTCTCACTCTGGTAAATCTTAAACAGTGGAGGAAAATCTAAATAGCGGGTGTATAGCAGTGTATATCACAGTAATCAAAGTTTCTTTCTTAGTTCTAACCTGCTGTTAGTGCTTATGAAGATGGAAAAGAGTACTTCTACATCATCTTACTATTTTAACAGGGTAAACATACCTAGCTAATGCTAGCAGAGCTCTATATTTGAGTGTACAGGAACATTAGATGAACCAGGGAACAGAAATTACCATTTCATTATTTGTTAGAAGGCAGGACCTGCCACTACTCCAAAGGCAAATGAATTATCTAACTGATAAAAGAGCTGGTTTCTTTCACACACATTGAAAATATTTTTTTGTAATAGATGAGAACTCTGATCACTCACCAGCAAACAAAGGTGACAGAAAAAAATTTTTTTAATAAGATAAGCAATTAAATACTCAGTGGAAAGACCAAACAAAAGAACAGTCATCATTTTCTGAAGTGTAAAGTTTATTTGTCTGAAAGAATGTCTGAAAGAACCAAATGGACAGATTTGATAAATACTTGTGGTTTGTAATTTTTCTTAGGAAGGCTGACTCACTAAAGTCTTTACTGCTGTGAGCAGGTGCAGTCACTATAAAAGAGCACAATATTCCTTTTTACATTTTTTATAAATGGGAAAGATGAAATCTCAAAAATGTATTTCCTCTAATTCTATGCACTCTGGTGGTTGTTGTTCTCCCACTGTATTTAGCCATTTTCTTGAAATATCTCTTAGTGAGGAAATATTCCTTTGTTATTTCTTGGACATTTATCTTTTATGACTGTTTCATAAGAAAGTTAATGAAACAATATATGTTAATCTGTTATACAGTAGGCACAAAACTGGAGTAGAAAACAAAGTCAAAAGCTATTTTTCAGTGATTACAATTTTTATGGAAGGATGAATTGAATGAAAGATGAATGAAGTGATCTGCCATAGGCCTGATATGATTTAATACTTTCAACAGTAATAGAAAGCAGAGAATGCATACTGTATTTGTAAGTGATACCAAACAGCTGTAACTTACCTAAAGAATTCAAAATCAGCAAAACAAACTGGAGTAAACGTTGGTAAAAAATAAGACAAAATTCAGTAGGGAGAGATTTTTTCCAATCTGACTAAATCACTTCACAGATACAAAATGAGGCCAATATCTATCCTGAATACGGTCACAAACTGAACATAGGCAGTGTCATGCTGCTGCAAAATCCTGCTTCATATGAGGATGTTTGACTGGTAGGATAATGATAGAATTTCTTTTCTGATCCTAGAGGGATGTCGCTGTTCTCTCTGGGACGCAACATAAAGAAGTCAGGAACACTTGTTCATCTTAAGACACTCCAACTGAACTTTATTCAAAATCCCGCGTCTTTATAACACACGTATTATTGGTTAAGGATATTGACAATCTCTTAAAACTACTGGTTAATCAAGAATAACAACTAAAGTCCAACCTCTTTATGGAAATGCACAGCTGCACAGCTATTTACATTCCTGTGTTCTACAGATCTCAAAACAATATCACAGAACCGTGAGAGAAACTTTCTCTCTGTCCCAAACTGGAGTTAATATGTTTGAGTATTTCTGCTCAGCCCTTTAACAGTATCCACAGAGGGCAAAGCATTAAAGCAGTTTGTCTGCGAAAGTTTCATCACTGGAGCTGTTGAAGGAAAGGTTCGACAAACATTTTCCAGCAAATGGATTAGATAATCTCCTGCAGCTCCCTCCAGATCCAAACCGCACAGGCTAACCTTGAACTTGTATAATTCACTATCACTCTCTCTTCCAAAACAGCTACTTCTAAGTCATGAATTGTGATTTTCTTCCAGTTTCATTGATATTTCTGTTACTAAAATAACACAGTATTACAGTGGCTATTACACTAAAATAGAGTCAGTGAAGTAAGACTCTCTGAAAATCTGATATATTTGATTGTAAACCTTGATTCACATTGCTTAGAGCATATCCGTCGTTATTTTGCACCTAACTTAAATAGTTTTTTAACAGATGGGCAGAAGGTAGTAAATAGTATATTGCATAAACCCAGAAAGTTTCTTGTAACTATTTCAAGGCTTCAGTAACTCTGTGACTTGAACCAGGGAAATGACATGGCGCCCTAATACTGTTGTACTGTTCATTTTAAAAGCAATTTAAAATCAACAAGGTTATACTCCTGAGTGAAACCTGATTCTGCAACAAAAAGGAAGTTTTTTATTGTAAGAGCTCCCAAGAGTGTTTATGTAGAATACATTTTTGATTTCCATATCTCCTCTTAAGTGCTGGACTACGAAGGCTTGCAGAGCCCACAGATGCTGGGGGAAGAAGCAGGAGTGGTACCGTGATAGTTTCATGCAGCAGATGTATTGATTTGGAGGAACTACTGGCTAGTGGACCAAAACCAGAAATTACCATTTTTGGAGGGTTCTCAATGGCTCCCAAGGCTAATCAAGAAAGTTTGGGATCTGACAAGGGCCAATAAAGGGAAAGAAGTGTCACAAGAGAGAAGGAAAGAAATAAAAGCCTACTCCTAAAAATGGGTGGGGGTAAGGCTAGTACTGTGATACTGGGGCTTCCTGCCTAGGTGACAAAACTGTTGAAATGTTAGGTTTCTAGCATGTTTAAATTTTTCCATCTCTACTCAGTTCCTGCGTAATGGGCATCATACCCTGAAGGTAAAGTTCATCAGTGCCTGTGAAGCATTTCAATTCGCCAGTGACAGACCTCAGAGAAATGGATGTGAGAAGACAAATCCTTTTGTCTTCAGGGTAGACTTGAGACTGCATGTAATAAATGAAGTATGGAGCTGTTAGGAAACAAGGAAAAACTGTAACTATGTAGCAAATGCTCCTTGGGAAAAGGCCTCCTGTAAAATCTCATCACATAACCAGGTAATTAAAGCAGGCACATAGCATATACACAAGTTCCACATGCAAACTTAGCTTTGGTATTTCTACTTCTACTGATCAGGTTCTTGACTTTGCAGCTTAATTCATATCCACCTCACACAGCATTACAAAGGTGGATTTATTGGCTGCAAAGGAAGGAGTGGCTGCAGTTTCCACTAGGATACATGGGTAGCTTCCTCTTCTCTTAGATTTTGACTTAGTAGCATGAAGTAGAGTTGCAGCTCTTATATATTTGTTGAATGATACACATATTAATACCCAGACTGACAGGGATGAGGCTCTGCTTTAAATTGGGGTTTTGCTTTTCGCAGTAACACATCACAATCTTGTATGTGATTGGCTTTTTGCAGTCATTCTAAATTTTCCTGCAGTATTAATTGTTTTCCAATTTACTTACTTGCTTGCTTTTATCTAATTTGGGTTCTTTTTCCACACAGATTTACTAACCCAGTTTTTCAAACTTGAATCTCAATTAGTTAAAAATCCAGGTCCTATAGTTATCTTTGGGTTATTTTTTGACCTGACACACAAAAAAACCGCCCTGTAACAGATTTCTGTGGTCACAGATCTCTTTAGCCTGACTGTAATTGCAGTGCAACTTTGAATCAAAAAAGCTAAGCTTCTCACATACCTTTCTTAGTGAGTGACAAAAAACAACCAAGCTAACTTAAAGAGGGAATTCCACCTCTTTACTGGGGAA
>WEKY01025676.1:0-46259 GCA_013390045.1 Picathartes gymnocephalus
TTCACAACCATGCTTTCAGACATATTTTGTTTTGGAAGCTCTTAAGAGGATTTAAATCCACAGTAGAAACAGAGATGAAAGCTACAGCATCTTCTGCTCTCAGGTATTCCACAAATGCTAGGGAAAATATAAACTTTCTAAATAATCCTTGTCCCCAGACTTGCACAGCTTTTATTCCTTCACAATTTCAAAGAAATGAATTTAAATTAACAATTCTTAGAGGAGACAGCCTTTGGATATTTCCTCCCAAATTTGTCTCAAACTGGGACACAAGTGCATGAAAGAAGACATGAATAGTTAAAATACAGTACACGCATGACTTAAAAAAACCACAAGAAAACAACCTGCAGCCATTTTTCTGGCCTTGTGGTCTTTCGATCCTTTAAGTCCATTCTTCATTCCCTTAGTGGTTTGCCTTGAAAACGCATACTATTAATTTTTCCCTCAGACTTCAAATTATGACAGTTTTAAGATTTTAAAAACCTCTCTTCCATCAGGGGAGTCAATGGAAATGTATTTCAGCACTGGTTTACACACTGACAACTGAAAACAGTTGGTTTCTCAGCTTCAACAATAAGAAATGCTCAGGGTGAGAATCACTAAGATTTCCAGAAGTTTATGCTTAGGGCTATTTAAATAAAACAAGCAAAGTAGCTTCAGAAGAGGTAGGAGAGGAAAATCTCAGTGCATAAAAACCTCACTTTTTCATCATATAACTTTATTCGTCTTGTGGGGGGAAAAAAAATCAAATCAACTCAAACCATTGTCACCATTTATTTCTGTTAGTGTCAATGAGGCACTTTATTAGCTAGTGTCAATGAGGCATCTAAATATGTTTAACCTAATATAGCATAAAGGATTAATGGTAATACTGTAAATAGAAGGTAGATCAGTGACTTACAGATTCCTCTTTTGTACATTTTTCTTAGGAGAACCATTCAGTGGGCTTTTTCCAATTAATTTTAAATGTGCAGAGGCATAGGGTACTCTATTTGTGATGCATACTTGTGGTTTCAAATTTTTTCCTCTACTGTTTCTTCTCCAGGTCCTACTTTTTGAGAGTACTTGTCATTTGTATTTGAAATACATACAGATTATGGTGCAGGGGATATTTTAAGCTATGGGATCAAAATGCCTGTATAAGTACAACCACCACTATACCACAAACCCATAAACTTTGATGCTACAGACAAACTGGTGGGAACAGAAGTCTGACATACAGATTTGAGCCTTTGGAAGAGAGCTGGGCTAGAAATTACAGTCTGTCAGGCAACCTTTTAAGGTAATATAAAGATAACTGAAGTTAATTCAAGGATCTGCTCAGAGATAAGGTTCTGTTGTGAGCACTAAGTGCTTCCACAATGTACACACAGCATAACAATATTTATGTGCTTCCATTAGCAAATCTGTATGAAATACTGAACACTTTTATCATCGCAGAGTGTTTTAAAAGCAAATTTAATTTTGCATTAAAGATTGGAAAGATAGCCTCATAAAGGCCAAGCCCTTCTACAACAAGTACCTGTGCTAATATTTAAAAACACACCTTCTTTCAATGCTTTCTAAAACCAGGTTAGACATTTCTACCAAATGTACGAAATATTGAGACTATTAGACAAAGAAGTTATTTGTTTCACTATAGAGATGCCTAGGAATAAAGGTTATCAACTACAGTTCTTAAGGAAAGCTTCAAGTGTGGGCAACCACTCCCTCCTTTACCTACAAAGTAATGCAGTTTGCAGAACTGACAGAATGGTTCCATGAAAGAGGCCACGCTTGCGGTCTTTGTAATATCAAAGGTGTTACAAGGCTGCAGAGATTTTTCTGCAGGGAACACTAAAATGATCAGATAATCCCCAAGCCAACACCAGAAAAAAGAGCCTTGATTTCACACAACATCTGATTAGACTATTTCTGTAAATGTGGAGGTTCAAACTAAGTGGAATTTTTCATTCATCTCTGAAAAAAGAGACTTTTCTCCCAAACTGTGTCTTGGCACAAGGGGGAGGTCTTGCTCCTTTTCTGGTTCTGTTTCCAGACGCCTCAGGGAAATAATAGATTGCCTGACATTACACCTGGGCTGATTTAATGCCTGAATGTTGCTAAAGAGATGGTGATGCCCAATTCCCCTTCCAAACACAGATTTTTGATTCCCCTTGAATAAACATTAGCACTCATGTAACCCCACAGTGAGTTCACAGTGATAAGAAAATAACCACTGTCTGTACAGTGTTTATCTCATCGTACCTCCCTGAAACTGCTCACCTTGGGCTCAGACCACCAGCAGCAGAGGGGAAGGAACGTGTCACCCCCAATAGCAGTCTCTTTCCTGCCTGTTTCCTGGCTCCAGTGCTTCTTTGTGCAGGGAGGGAACTGATAAAAAAATAACCTAGGGGAGTAACAGGGATTACTCTTCCCACCCCCAGGGTAGTCCTCTATACTCTTTTCACAGCTGATCTAACAGTTAGGCACCATAGAGGCTGGCACTGCTGCTGAATAAAATCTCCATAACTACCCTTGGAGCAAGCCTGTAGTTTTACTCAAATTTGACAATCATGAATTATGAAGGCACTTCACTCCTTCCTACACCTTTCCTTGGGCTGTATGTTCCTGCCTATGCACCATTTCCTGCATTATGCCAGCCCAAATGTTTGTGCAGATGGGGAAGAGAATGAGGTCACGGAATTGATCTGGTTGGGAAAAAGTGGAAGCCAAAAGAACCTAGGAATTCCCCAAGCAAAACAAACAAAATGAAAAACAAACAAAACCCACAGCCAAAAATGGCTGCAGAACTGCCAAACTGAAAGCCACAGCCTCAGAGTGCATACAAGCTATTACACATACTTCATTCAGCCGTGTATTTGCTTAGGACAGAATGAGAAAAGAACAAGCCCACAAGTTCTTCCCACATTTTAGGATAAGAAGCTTGCTTCTGTAGCTCTACTCCCTAAGAACACCCTCGTCTGGAAGAGTGGAAAAGTGAGTGAAAACACTGTTCCCCCTTTGTCTCACTGCTGCAGCATTTGGCTTGCCTCTTTCTACTTTCTTTGGGATTCTTGTGCACGTTGCTGTGCTGGCATCAATGGAAATAGTTCCACTGATTTCAGTGAGAGCAGGATAAGAGTGGTGTGTCCAAGCCTGACACCATCATTAAAGATCCTGGGTAACTTTTTAAAAAGTTGAGATCACAAGATTAGTCCTAAGCAGATCTCATGTTCACATGCTTGCTTCCTTCAAGTCACATTCGGCTCATTTTTCTGAACCCTATGGAGGAGTCAAACAACTGAAAATGACACTGTCTTTCTATCTGGAGTTATGGTCAGGGTGACAAAGGAAAATAAACCACAAGAAAGGGAGAGACTTATCAAAACGAAGTTCATATACAGCATTGTCCACAGGTGGGTAAGTTGAAACCCTGTACATACTTAACATGTTTCTTGAAAATTTGAGAATAAGAGCCCAGAGAATCTGGGATTAAGAAAGACAGATTTCTAACTCTGTTAAGGAAATACACTTGTCCAGAGAACACCATACTTTTTCCAGATTAATGGCAAGGGGAGTTAGGAATTATTTAGTGTCCATTGTAATACAGGTCCATCCTAACAGTACTGGGTACTGACACACAACTATAGTTTCATATACAGTGCCTTGCTATGTACATGGGTATTATTTTGCTAGCTTATTATCTGAATAATTCACATGGTACTTACATTTCATCATAGTTATTCACATGTTAATAAGTAAATAACATGAGCTACAGCTTCTTGACTGGATTTTTACGTGATTATGCCTCAAAACAAAGAATCACTTGCTACTACCTTTTCAAAAACATAGATACCAAATGCTTCATGATCTCTTAGATGATTTCTCAGTTTGGCAAGGTACTGGGGCTTAGGCAGCCCGAATCAATTTCTGACTCCACCACAAAAGGGCCTCTGTGATATGGTGCTCTCTATTTTCCAGTTTCCATCTGTGGCAGCAACAGCACAAATAAAGTGTTGCATTTTAACAACAGCATCATGCAGACTTGCTCTGAGTAAAGCTTTCATGATGCCCTTTCACTACCTCCTATCTAATCCACACTAATGAGTCCCTGACTAATAGGTCCAGGAGAAACAAATCAGTACTACACAGACTAATTTATTTTTTCCCCATAGCAGAATCCTGAGGGTTGTTTCATTAATATGAAATTAAAGTCATGGACAGAAAGGAAATAAAACTGAAAAGGGGAAGAAAGTAACAGCATAAAATACTTCGAAAGATGCATCTGAAGAAACACTCTGCCTGGAAACATCATGAGCAGGGAAAGGGGAAAAGGACTTAAATGATGAAATCAGGGAAGAAGAGTTTGGACTTCCATTCAAAATTTATAAATAATCTTTTCTTTTCCAAAATAAGCTCAGTACATGAGCATAATTCTCTCCCCAGTATGGTGAATAAGCAGTTGCTGCAGAGTTCTACTAAAATAAAACAATCTTCTATTTTGTCAAATGAACTAAAAATTGGGCACATCTAACCCAAGCTCTTCAGAGATGGATCACATCTGTGCACAGATGCATTAGTGCGTAAATAAGAAAATGTTAGTAACTGGAAAGAGGGAACAAAGAAGATGGTCTAAAAAAAAAGAAAAATAAATTACAGCCCCTCAGCTTACTTACTTAAAGCTACTATGTTTTCACACACCAAGTTAAACAGTTACTAAAAATAAAGATGTAGTAAACTTACAATATTATAGTTCTCAAAAAGGAAAAGTAAACTTACATCTCTTGATTGCTGCTCTTATGGATGACAAGGGTCCTTGGCTTATTGAAGAAAAAAAAAAAAAATTATTAAAACATGGTTAATGTCTCAAAGAGAAAACAATTAAGTAACATCATGCAAAAATTCCCCATATATTGTAAAGGGTTTGCCAAGCCCATTTTTTCCCCTACGTTATCTTACAGAAATTTGTCCAAAACTCCTGGACTATACAACCATACCCAACCCCTTTTAATGAAAATCAGGTTACAGCTTGGCTTCAAGACTCTGTAAAGATAGAAAGCCAATTATTAAATCCATTATTTCTCTCAATTCTGTCTTGAAGTTCATATTCTGTCTCATGTGGGCATGCATATTCACAGATTATAAGCATTTAATGACTTAACGTTCTTGTAAATAAATAAAGCTTACACAGTGAAGTAAAAACCTACGACCTTTTTGCTAAATATTTTTAACAATTACTTAATAACTTGTCTCCCCTTCCAGTTCAGATAACATTTTTCAGTAATAACTTGGTGGGTGGGGTTAGGAAGGCAACATGACGAAATATTTGTTGATACACAAGGACAGAAAAATGTTGCCTTTTGCCAAGTCATCTGTTTTCTTAGTAAGACTAAGGTTTCTGATGCCTCTCTTCTGAATGTCTTATTTAACAGACACAGCAGTCCCTACTATTTTTGCAGGTAAGAATCAAATCTAATTTGGGATTATCACTTTCAGAAATGTTGCAATTTGAAGAACATGGTGTTAATAATCTTCCACTTTGTGCTAAACTACAGAAGAATTAAAACACAAACAAACAAAACAATCAACCAGTTCAGAAAAGAAGGGCTTTTTCCTCTTTTAAGCGCAAGAGATAAAGCATATTTATTGGTGAGAAGCCTCTGGAAGTGCTGAATAGACGTTTTAAAGGCTGAAACTAAACAGACTATATCTGGTTCAAATTAATAAAAACATAAGTATACTAATCAAGCCTTTTCCATAAACCTTCCAGCACCAGACTTCATCAGCAGTAGGAACAGCAGCAATGTTAGTACAGGGAGTGCATCAGCACTTTAACTCTGCTCTCGCTCTGCTGGCGTGCAGCACACCAACTCTGTCAGGGCTCAGTTTAGCTCTACATGAACATGATAGCTGCAAATACTCCAGTGCAATGAAGAGCAGGGAGATTTGGAGGAGAGAAGAAAGAGACAGTGAAAAAGGATGTGGATGAAAAACGTCCTCCCTCTACAGTCATTCTGGAAACTAATTAAGCCTAGAAATGAATGTTGCTCTGACGGAACTGTTTTCTGAAACAGTCTGGCTAGTCTAGGATAAACAATGCCTATTTGTCTGGTTTCAGAAACAGTTCAAATGTGGCTTGGCCCCAATCCACACTGCTTGCAAAGCTGCTTTACAAGACATTTCTATCAGTCATATTTCACCATGCATTTTTAGCAGAAAAGGGTTCTAATATTCCTTCAAAGTGTCCCATCATAATACAGCCTTATCTTTAAGAAACACTTTTAGTTGTGTGTTCCTCACAGATGTACACCAGATTTTTTTCTTAGTTCCTTGAATCTCAAGTCTCTTTCTTTCGGATGTTCATTTTTGAACCCTTATTCTTTTGCTTTCATTTCGGTGAATAACTACAATCTTTAGGGATTTAACCATATTTATTATCAGACAGGAAGGAGACTGAAATCTGGTAACATGAATCTGAAATCTTCTGGAGCAGCAATAACTTTCTATACTAAGAATTCAGGATTTACTTACGTTTTATAGGCAGAAATTAGGAAATCTATGAAGTATGCATATTCAAGTATCTTTTTTGTAAGAACAAACAGGAACAAGGTCTTTCTTGCACTGGCAAAAGTCCTTTGACCCACTACAATTTGCCTCAGAATCTGATAAGCACTTTCATATAAAAGCAAGTATTTTTGGGTAGAAGTCATAGGAGTTGTCATGTAGACACAAGTTCAAGCTTTTCATGCGGCATGAGGACCAAAAGGATATATAGAAAACATTTTTTAAATCAAAATGCAAAGAACAAAGAAGTAAAACCTCTCATGAAACCAATCTAGTGAAGCTGAAGTATGAATATATCAAGGGCAGTAAGACAGCTCAAATATGCAACTATCTGTAATTTAGAACCCAGGATAACATGTTTCTATTAGAAAATTTATGAGCTCACAGGCAAAACAAGCTGTTAGAAGACAGTTTTTCTTTTCCACTTTCCATTAACAGGTCACTCATCAACAACCTCTTGGCAAAGCACTACATTTCCTACCCCCAGGAGAGTTTGATTCACATCTAGCTTACAATTATTTAAGCCCTTTAAAAACATGGAAATGAGAGTGGACACATTATTTTTCTTCCCCCATGAAGGCCTGTAAAGGAACTGCAAACTTCATAACTTTGTTATATACTAAACCCCAGTAATGTAAATAAGATGCTGTTCTTGGGGCAGCTGGTGATTTTATCCACACCTTATGTTGAGCCTACCCCTCCCCGCTCCATAGGAAGCAATTTCTGGTCTCTTATTCTATGCTGCAAAGAGAGAAGCGATAAGGTTACTAATAACCTCCTCTGCTCCACAGTTAATGACATGTTTTCTCTCAAGCCATCCAAATAATTAACATAACCAAATCAAATTTAATTCTCCTATTTGATGAGGTAGGAGCTGCATCAATTACTGTACTGCACAGTCCTTGCTTCTTTCCCACCCCCTCCTCCTGTTCATGAGGCACAGCAACGAACCAGAAGGCAGAGAAAATCCTCACAAGTGCACATGCCAAGCAAAAATTAATCCATCCAAAATTCGACTCCCCCCACAATTACATGAGAACACCCGAGGGGACAGTGTGACAATAACTAGCTGTGGGGATGGAAGACGGCAGCTCCTGTGCCATCCTGCAATGTACACAAGTAAAGTCCAAACACTTACTGCTGGAAGAAAACAGTGCAGACAGCAGGAAGTTTCAAAGTATTAAAGTATCTTATAAACATTAGCAAGAACACCAGAGTCATATCTAACATGGAATAAGTAAAGATGCAAGCTAGTCATCCACCCTCCCCACTCCCAGTTTAGCATGCAGGAATGGACAACCACAGCAACTCCTCTGACATCCGCACATTTATCCTAGTCCTTGCTAACTGTTAATTTAAATCACAAACTTTATTTTATTTCCAACTGAGGCAATAGCTTTGATGAGCTTCCCCTCAAAACCCACTTCTGTCTGGTCCTCTCTGCACCCAGAAAAACCCATTCAATAAGTTCAGAGGGGATCTGTAAGTTGCTGTGCCTGCTATGCTGAAAGCAGTTGGGTACTTCAAGTCGGCAGCAATATGAAAAGGGTCTCATGGGTCACCATTTCTGAAAGATAAAGAACCTGGAGTGGTGTGTTTCAAGTTGTTAAACACTTACTCACTCTTTCTGGCAGGCTCTACTCTAGGTTTCAAGGACAGGTTTTCTAAATAGAAATACTTGAGAAAAATGCTTCAAAAGCATATTACATATCTGTGCATTAGGAAAATAAAATTGCAGTAAGGTAGACTGGGCAAAGAGCTGTAAACCATTCAGTGGAGTAAGTGCACTTACTGTGCATAAACCATGGTTTCTCCCTCATTAGGGGGCTCTGCTTCGACACTTCCTTGACTGAGCACTGTCTCTCTTCAAACACAACTTCAGTGTAGCTACCAGGTTTCTCAAAAGCCTGCTCCTGCAGGGTGACTCCTGACCCAACACAGCAACTGTGTGAGCATCACTCACCTCGACAGTCCCCACAGAGCAGAGATGGGGAGGTGCTGTTTAAGTGGAATAAAGCTCAAATCACACAGCCATCTCCAAGTGAGCAGGCAGGGAGACGTGTCTGACCAGAGCAGGACAGCTACCTAAGCCAAGAGGCCTGGAGGTTCTGGGCTACCTTTTCACCCACCCAGTCCTTTAGCTGGTTCAGGAGCAGCAGAGTTTCCAGCCCAGTGGAGGGCACCTCACGGACACGGTTCCACAAGCTGGCTGACAGTGAGGCAGTTTGGCTGATGAGTGCAAACAGACATAAGACTGATGGATTTTACCTGCCTCTGGAGACCACAGGCATGACCTTGACTGTCCCCTTCCTGCCTGTGAGCCTACCCATAGCCATCTAGGGAGGGTCTCCCCTGGCTATCTACAGTCTTCTGCTCTGTACGCTGTGATACTGCTTGGGATACAAAAGACATCCCAAGTTATTAGCCTGGCTCAGTATCTCTTCTTCATTTATTTCCACAGCCTCCTACTGGCTTGCACGGGATTTTCAGGAGGAACTGAGCAGCCCTTCACATTGCCTGCTCCCTTTATCAGGGATCAGGACCTTTAGTTTATTTATCTAAACTGACATAAAGATGAATGTTCTACAGGAAAAATGACTGCACTTCTTTCATACATCACTCTAGACTTACATAAAAGCCTAAAGGGAAAAAAAAAAGCCAACAAAAATAATTAAAAATAATGACCACTTGTTCTAAAAAATTAATATTCTGAAGCATCCATTCCAAGATCTCAAAACTCATCCTTTACGTCAAATTATATGAAGCTTTTCATAAAGTATCAGCCCTTAGGTTCACATACCTGTGTAAAAGTTAAACGTATGTCTAATTGTGATGGTTATTAATCCTGCCTTACATTCACACACAGTAGAAAGAATTAAAATGTTGCTATTTTTTATATCTTGTGACTTCTTGGAATGTGAGCCAAGAATCTTAAAATAGCTCATGCTGAAATTACTGTAAGGCAAAACACTAGTTTAATAAAAAGCATCATCTATTCCTCTCAGTTACTTTAGAAATCATGCCATCTTTATGGCAGCCAGTTTACTACAGTGCAACATTCTAAAACTTATTAGAAGACATTATTCCAAGCACAAAATGTTTTAAATGTCAGCTAAATTATTTCACTGAATTACAGAAAGATGTTAATAATTTTATAGCTGAATTAGGCGTGGTGCAAAAGATCAGATTTACCACCACCTGCAGGCCAAAGACAGACTTATTAGTTCTACCAAAAAACTCCCAAAGCTAAACCAGAAGACTCACAACTATCCCAAATTCATTATGTGGGTACAGAAGACAGAATTGCATTAATCCTGTGGAAGTCAATATACACTGAAAATGCATCCATAGTGGTCAGCCTCTTCAACGCCTCCATTGCTGAGGAGGCCCAGTCCTCCAGTTGATAATGCAAATTAGCTGACATGGCACATGGAGCCCAGGTGAACCTTCCCCATCACTATCAGAGAAGCAGAAAGTGCACAGCCAGCATCCCTGCCTTCCCCACGCTCACCATTCCCACCAGCTCTCTTGTGTAGGTGCTGGCATGGTCACAAGTGTACTGGATCAGTCATGTGATTTTGTTAACAACCAAGAATCCCACCCCAAATACCCTGACTAGTTTTCAGCCAGACAGGCCAACTGCTCCAGCTGGCTGCAGAGCCACAAGAGCATCAGTGTGGCACCGGAGAAGCGATGGGAGCGAATGGGGAGGCCAGCAGCTGTCCTTGCGGTAAGCAGCTCAGCCTCCACTGACAAAACAAACCTTAAGTCCATGACTCTGCCACTAATCTGACAGTAAATCACCAAATGCTGGCTATACCTCATGTCAGCTGTTCTCCTCATCCCTCAGTATCAGCTGATCCACTCTTTATATCTTTTTTTTCCTGTTAGTGCGGATCATCCATATTGGCTCACTAGGAGATCAGACAAGCACCAGAAAAAACACAGCTGGCAGCAGCCTGTCCCCACAGTCAGTTCTGTAAAATGAACACTTGCATGTTCTCTGCTAGATCATGGAGTATTGTCCAGGCCCTGCGGGCACTGGAGGCTAAAAAAGATCGAGTCACCTAAGAAATCACATACTCAATAGTATAGGTAGGTCATCTAGAAATGAAGACTTATCCCCGCACAACTTTACTTCTCTCTTGGGTCTGGCCCCAAAAGCAAGATATCCTGAACCAGTAATTAAGTCCAGTGACAATTCAATCCTCATCAACATGCTGAGGATGTCTAATTCTGCATCACTTAATGAATGCCACAACCGCGACTTCCCACTGTCTGGACAAGGGAGGATGTAGTTAAGCAGCAGCTACAATCCAGCTGCTCCCCTAATTAAAACAGCTCACGTTGATCAGCATAGGGAAGCCCTTTCAGGAATTGCTCTCTAGCTGTTCCTTCAATCACTTATTACATATTCATGCGCTTGTCACTGTCATACTTTGGGATCGTATTTTAGCAACCAAACCTTCAATTTTAAGGCAGAACACAGGTAGAAAGTCAAAGCAAATCATGGCAGCAGATGGTAACATTTCACACTTCAATTCTCTCAGCAGCCTACAAGTCACGAGGTTACAACGGCTTCCATATTTAATAATGTCCAGCTTAGACCCTGAAGCTGAAACACCTCCCACATTTTTTGTGGATCTGAGTCACTTGGCTTGTGTGCACCCTGAACTAACTCTTTCCTGATCCTGAGCTACAGACACTCTAGCTGGATTTCCTACAGAATTTTCTTTCAGTCAATAACCTGAGCTAAATTGCCCCTAACCCCAAGATGACTGTATAAACACAGCCATTCCAGAAAGGCAAATCCTTAGAGCATGATTCAAGTAATTCTCAGTCTTCATTGTATATTGACTGATTTCAGCTCCCAATAAAATGTATGCTTCAAGAAGACTTTCGCCCTCCTGTAACAGCTAAAAAGACTCCCTGCTATGCCATCTATCAACATATCACACTCACTGTTATGATAAGTCTGCTAGTATGTTTTGATTAAAATCAGTAAATAGTATTTATGATGAATGGCAATTTAATCTTGGTAGTAAATAATTCTAGGAGTAGAAAACACCTATAATTTTAATAATAGCATAATAGCAATGTAGCACTGTAAATGTAAATGAAAGTATCACTGAGTTGTTATAGTGATAGGGACAGAATATTTTGGCCCAGCCAGCATCATACTCAGACGTGAAAGTAACAGTTAAAAAACAGAAGGGAAGAACCAGAGCTTTTAAATAGAACAATTTAGCTGTAAAATGCAGCTTCTTCTGATAGAAATACTTTACCATTAAAGTCTACAGAGTTTCTGCATTTGCACATGGGGAAAGATGACAGTGCCCTACTTTTACAGTTAAAGAGTACAAAACAAAGCCTATTTCTGAAGAATGGTTTTTTGATTCAACTATTTGCAGTTGCATTTCAGTCAGTAAATCAAAGCCTTGTCTAGCCACTGACAGGACATTCTGCTTGCTTCATACATCTCTGTACATCAAATATAACCTGCTGGCTAAATGAGCTCCAGAACCTTTGTAATTGACATCACAGATGAATAAAACCTGGTTTAATCATGAAGGATGAGCAGGACAAAGGCATAAAGAAAACCAGTAAATCTAGATCCACAGGATTCAAGATGTCTTTACAGGGCTTTAACTGTTATAAAGTATGAATATTAGATTTTCTTCAAATAGTTTCTATATTTCATAGAACATATGAGTATAGCAGTAAGATTATCTTTAAAGTATTGTAAAGGGAAAAAGTGGTATGTCAATGTTCTCATCTGACCAGAAACATTAATAATGACTGTAACAAAATAGATAACGCTTATTTTATAGCAGTAAGTATCTTAAATCCTTACTAAATCACTTATCCGAAGATCAGCAAAGAGAAAACAATAGGGAATGGGTGGGGAAATCAGCCAAAGAAATTAGGAGACGGGTATATTTCAACTGGACTTTTGAAAACAGAGAAGCTTCAGAATAGAAACACAAAAGAGCACTGCTCCAGAGAAGAACAAGCAGGAACAAGAGGGTGTTGACTGCAAGGGCAAAAACTCAGCAGGATGCAGATGATGCATATGCTGGAGGTGAGGAATCCAGTGGAGAAAGCTCAGGTGCTTGCAAGTATATAGACTTCAAAGATATCACAACAGTAATAAGACCAAGGGAACAAGGTATAGGTGTTTCTTATTTTGCCTAGATATGTTTGTTTCCTGTGTAAAAATTATCTGTAAAATATATGCCCATTTGCTTCAATTACTGTGCATCCTCTGAGAGGAAACTAGAGTATAAGGAAGGAGTTCCTGGGGAATCTTGAGGCAAATAAGGCCTTCGACAGGTGAATTATTATTGAGTCCCATTTCCCAGGAACGCTACCAAATAGGTTCTACATTCAGCAGTTGAAACAGTATCTGGGTCCTGCCTAGTCAAAGATAAGCAGCACGATTCCAGCACCGTAATAAAAAAGACAGATGTTTGGGATGTAAAATATCAAATTCAACCTAACCCACAGAACTGGGATTTTGAGAAGTGTTCAGTACTGGTGTGACCTCACTGCCAAAAAATCAGTTGAGCACCTTTGAGAATTTCAAAGTACAACAATTGCCAGTGGTAAGTTCTTTGACAAGTCCCATGCCATAGGATTTCTGTGTCCCTCAGCCTAATTCAACTTCTTTATAGGCCAGCCGAGTCAAACAAGCAGCACAAAATCTGCTGGAGTTTAGCTGAATGAGGAAACAAAGGGAATTTCCTCATTGTTTTAATTATAGATGTGTGTTGAGAGCAAAGGCATTTGGTGTGAAGGGACAGCCTATATGACAGAAATATTAATACATATGCGCCAAACATTGTGAAGCTTTAACTAGTGCTTAAAAATGAGAAACAAAAAACCCCAACCCCCTTCTACAACATAAATGTAAACCAACAGTCAAAAGATGTGTTTAACAAGACTACAAGGTCATCCATATAAAGAAACATACTGGCTTCAAACAGGCCATTTGTACTTATAAACAAAATAAATAATTTAACAAGCAGCAGAAACACTAATTTTCAACCCTCTTACATTAAAATCTCACAAAAGTAAAACTATCTTCAAGCATGATCACATCTTGTTGCAATGTAGTGCTGACTCACCCAGTTACACCCTACACTACGTGAGATCTGTGAACTTGTAACAGTGGCTCTTAGAGAATGCACAGTGCACAGAAATTGTCAAATAAAATCTCATAACCACACCCTTCATTGGACCTGTCTTTCCAGGTGCCCTGCATGCAGCTCAGTCAGAGAAATGGCACGTTTTCCTGAACACTCTTCCCTTGCCCTTCCTGAAATGCGTCCTTTTCTTCTATGCCACAGATACTGACAGAGCTTTTGGTTACAAAATACAGAAAATGATTCACCAGAAATCTGCACTACACAATAACAAACCATACATTCACATATCTGCAGGTCTGCAATGTTTACCTGAGTTTAAACATGACCTTAAACTTCAGTCCTTTTTATACATTCATGGTGATCCAGGAACTCTAAGATTAACTCTTCCAAAAAGATATGGATCAAAGATTATTTTTCAAGTCTTTTAATCCTGATTCTACAAGAATGTTGGTAAGGTATAGTGTATAGGTAATGTTAACACCTTTGCTAGCACAAGTTGGAGAAAATCATTCAAGTTTACACATACTCAAATTATCTTCCAAGAGTGAAATGAGCATTGACCAACATTGCCAAAGAAAATTTTAAAATCATTCTGATGCGTAAAAAACCTGCATCTATCCCACTGCAAAATCCTGATAGGTGGGAACAGCTCTGAATTTGCTATAAAAACAAAATACCTACCTCAACAACCAAGAGAAGGCCTTTAACCTCCGGGGGCGTTTCTCCAGAGATCTCATCTTTGAGCAAGTCACCACGCAAACATACTACAAGACAAAAGGAACTTCCTCCCCCCTCAATCATATATCCTGGCTGTGTTACAACATCATGGACCTCAAATTATATGGCAAGTCAGTAAATATTGCAGTCTCTAATGGATGATTATAACTTGGAAGAAATAATCACTATCATCATTTTTTGCCACTCAACTAAATTTAGCTTCAGAAACAAACACCTTGTAGAACAGATTGAACCGGACCTAGTCAGAGCAACAGCCATAAGAAATACCTCTCCGAAACATTGCACAGCCACAGATATAAATGCCCTTCCCTCGCCTTTAAATATCCCCTGAACACATAGCTCTATCACCAGATCCTCCATGCACTTCAATCAATGCACCATATGTCATCAGGTAAATTAGGCAGAGGAAATTAAAGAACCACGAAGTATCAGCTTACTCTGGCAACTGAAAAAAACCAGAAAAAACAGGGACTAGTGGGGTTACCCTTCTCTTGTAACAACCACTTCATCTCTGACCTCTAACCCTTGATCCATAATCTTTACAAGGACTGGCGCAGAAAATAAATATCACTTTTTTTCAATCTCCAGTGCAACTTAAAGGCCCTGGATTCAGATAACATAAGCAGGTAATTTCACTAATCTCCACTCTCAGTGATGCCCTTAATTACAAAGGCAGTAAATCATTCTCATCCTTTTTCTCATATCAGTCAACCTTCTCTCCCCTTGCTAAAATGCCTCGGGGCCTCCAAAAGTAATAGTGACCTTTTCCTTAAGACTATGGACTAAGTGATTGACATGATCTATTTAAAAGCAGAACAACACCACTTTAACTTTCTGAAGCAGCAGCAAAGTTATATAGGGAATGACAGCTCAGCCTCTTACACTACAGAATGTAGAAAGCATTATATGAAACTAGCAGACACCAAGCTCAAAAGAGCCAGAGACTTTTCAACATGCAACGTGAGGTTAAGCCTTGGCACTGCTTGCCACAACACACTGTAGGTGCTAAAAGCGTGTATGAATTAAAAAAAAAATTAATGAAAACCCACTGTTGGCCAATAAATACAAAGTATCACTCCTCTCAGAGAGAAATGCCAGCAGGGCAACGGAGGTGATCGGGCCCCTCTGCTTAGCCCTGCTGAGGCCACATCTGGAGTGCTGTGTCCAGTTCTGGGCTCTTCAGCACAAGACAGACATGGAGCTCCTGGAGCAGGTCCAGAGGAGGACAACAAAAATGGTAAGACTGGAGCATCTCCCTTAAAATAACAGGCTGAGAGAGTTGGGCCTGTTCAGTTTTGAGAAATCTGAGGGGGGACCGCATCAATGTCTGTAAGTATCTGAAGGGAGGGTGACAAGAAGATGGAGCCAGGCTCTGCTCAGTGGTACCAAGCAACAGGACAAGAGGGAAGAGGCAGAAACTGATGCACAGGAAGTTCCATCTGAGCATGAGAAAGAACTTTTTTACTGTGCAGGTGACTGTGCCAAATTTTCCAGACAGGTCGTGGAGTCTCCCTCACTGGAGATACTCAAGAACTGTCTGGACACAATTGGTGCAATGTGCTCTAGCATGACCCTGCTTGAGCAGGGTCCTTCACCTGGGTCACAACAACCTCAGGCATTGCTACAGGCTGAGAGAAGAGTGGTTGGAAAAGTGCCTGGTGGAGAAGGGCCTGGGGATGCTGGTTGATGGTGTCTGAACATGAGCCAGCATATGTCCAGGTGGCCAAGAAGGCCAATGGCATCCTGGCATGTATCAGCAATAGGGTGGGCAGCAGGACCAGAGTCCCTCTGTACTCAGCACTGGTGAGGCCACACCTTGAATCCTGTGTTTAGTTTTGGGCCCCTTGCCACAAGATAGACACTGAGGTGCTGGAGAGTGTCCAGAAAAGGGCAACAAAATGGTGAAGGGTCTGGAGCACAAGTCTTGTGACAAGCAGCTGAGGGAGCTGGGGGTATTTAGCCTGGAGAAAAATAGGCTCATAAGACACCTTATTGCTCTCCAACCACATGAAAATAGGTTGTATCAAGGTGAGAGTCTGTCTCTCCTGCCAAAAAACAAGCAAAAGGACAAGAGGAAATGGATTCAAGTTGCACCAGAACTGTGTTGTCTTTTCACATCTGTCTTTGATAGAAAAAAAATAAATGCTGTTATTAACAGAAAGCATTTCTAGTCTGTTCACACAGTAAAAAGTTCATTTAACAGAATTCATTTCCTTGTCAACAGCCCTAGAAGGAAGAAGATAGACTGAATAGTAAAGCAAATAATCTTTTGTCCTATACACCAGTAAGGTGTGGTAAGAAAGCGTCTCCTGCAGCTGTCATTAATGTACTTGTCCCATGATATTGTTCTCTTTCTTCCTAGTTGTCCAGCCTTCACCTGTCAGGAGCACTACATGCTTTTAGCTATTCATAGACCTATTATTTTAGAAGGGGCTATGGAAACAAGGCAGTGAAACAACACAAACGTTTTAAAAACTTTGCTTTTGGGAGAGGAAAGAAACTTCCTGACCTGGTCCAATCACAAAACGATATCACAATTGTTTGATCTAATACTGTATTCATAGAATCATAAAATCATCAAGGTTGGAAGAGACGTTTTAAGGTCAAGTTCAACTGTCAACCCAGCACTACCATTGTAACCCCTGACCAGTAAACCATTAAACTACCATCCAGCACCACATCAGACATCTCTTCACCACCTCCAGGGACGGTGATTCTACCACCTCCCTGGGTAACCTATTCCAATGCCTGACCACCATAACAGTGAAACATTTTTTAATAATATCTAATCTGAATCTCCTCTGTCTCAGCTTAAGGTCATTTTCTCTAGTCTTCTCACTTCTACAACCTCCTTTCAGGTTCTAATACTAGATACCGGATACTGGTGTGTGAGGGGATGGGGAAGCAGAAATTCAATGACATGAAATAAAAGAATTATAATAGTAAAACCAAAGTTGTTTCTTTTTACTAAGCATTTATTCCAAGCAAAAGTATTGCCTAATAAAAACGTGACATCACTGAGGTACTTCTTTTGCTTCAATGAGATATTACACTATAGATGAAAAGAGAGATTTAACAAAGTAATTATTGCTTGTGGTTGGAACACTCTGATTAGATTTGGACCTTCTCTTTAATTAGAAACCAACCTTTGCCTCAAACCCCAGGAGATGGCAAATGTCCACCATTCTCAGATGACAAGCCTCTTGTAACAATGCTCCCAAAATTAAGATGCAGCTATGCACACTTATAAGACCATACTTCTATGAATAGTTTCCACATTTAGGGTTGCATGGTCTAACCTCAGTCCTCTCTAGCAAGGGACCCTCCTGTGGCATGAGGAGACCTGCTGGTGACCTGCCTTGGTTGTAGTCTCCAAGGGAACACGCAACATGAGTTTTTGTATCACTGGATCTTAGTTCTCTTCTTGAAGCTGAAGCAGCTGGAACATATGAAAAAGCAGCTCATCCTTGTCTATACTAGGGGCTAATACTAGCTCAGTTGAGCCTGTGATTTGTCACAGATGGCCAAAACTAGGATAAACTCAGTATGTAAACATGGCTTAAATTCAAATGGTTATGCCTGCACTGAGCAAAATACCACTTTTGAACAGAGAAATTTTGTAGCAAAATCAGAAATGCAAGCTCTCACAAATGACAGGTTCAGAGTCTAAAGTACAGCTGTGCAAACTGCACATTATACTGTATATTATACTAAAATTCATTTAAGAGGAAGAAATTATCAATGTGACAGGCCTCACTAGGAATACTTTACCCCCATGATGTAGAAAGAATGCAACTGTAACATGCTTTAAAAGAGTACTTGATCAATCATTTCAATGTTCAACCTGCCAAATCAGGCACTGCTACTTTAGGTAACTGATTCCCTATACTAGAATAAAGAACAAAGACCCAAGAATAACTTACAATGAAAGTACAAAGTAGGTGAGCAATACAGAAAAAGAGAACAAAAAAAAAGAACGAAATAACAATCTCTTCTCTTTTGTGCACATCAGAGTAAGAGGCCGTGGAAATGAACACAGTATAACTGCAAACTGAGCCCACTCAAATTCCAGAGGCAAAGGAAAATGTAGATACTGAGCCTAGACAGAAACCTACATAAATCCTTAGGGAAATAAACCAAAGCTCCAACACTCTTAAAATATCAACATGAAATTCTTTCAGAGACAACCTAACAATTACTACTTCTGCGTTGGAAGTTTAGAACCTGCTGAGTCTGCCTCCTCAGCCTTGACACATATCCTATAGGCTTCCCTTAGTAGCTCCTCCTCCTTTTCTGTTTTGAGAATATTACAAATACCTTTTGAAAGAATTCTCTCCCAGCCCTCCTTCCCAGCTACCAGATAAATTTCATCTGCTGTTCATCATTGAGATGTCTTGGGGAGAAAAAAAAAATTATAAAGAAGCAGAATTATACCCATGACTGATAAATTTGGCTTAAAAAATGTGCAATTGTGTTCAGCCTGAAATCACCTTTTTTAGAACTAATGTCTATCATGGTTGTTCATGCCCCAGATAATTCTCCTAATGCACAAGGAGTGTGGCCATGTATCTGGATGGTCCTCAGTACTTTTTACAGGAGTCTGTTCTGAAAGCTGATGGGATGGTGAAACTCGCTCATGTACACAACATGCCCAAAGAAGCAGTGAAATTCTTTCAGTGAAGACAGAGGGTGAGCCTTTTTCTCTTTATTCTTTCAACAACCATGTCATTTGCAGTGTTATTTTCCATTATGAATTAGAATAAGCACTGGAGAGCAGCCCAGACAACGGAAGGAGTTGTTCAGGGCACCAGAGTAAACAGTCCTTCAGAATTCCCTTTGCAGAAACCAGGAACAGAGCACTCTTTTATAAAAACAAATCCCTCTTCTCTGTTTAGGAATAAGGGATCTAGGAGGCTGGCTAGGATGCAACCTTCACAATAACTCTTCACCTCTATCTGTGAGATGAATAGCCAAAAATCCCCAACACAACAGTGATGAATTGGCAATATTAAAACAAACACCCCCAGGAACAGGCTCTAGATACTCTTGTGATCCCTAACTGCCAAAAGTTACACTGAATCCATCTGCCATTTATTCCTCTGCTCTACCTGTGATTCTTTTTTTCCTCATTTACAGATAAGTATAAACTGAGCAGAGTAAAAATTAACATTGCAGAGTAAAAATTAAGCATAATGATTTATTGTGGCAAAGAAGCTACCAAAGAAACATACTGCACAAAATTGCTACAGCTTATTCTACTCCCAGAAGCAACAGCTCTGACATGAAAGCATGTGCTGATAAATAAAAGAAAGACACATAAGTAGATTCCAATCTCAAGTTGCAACAGTTTAAATCTATATTTAACCTGTGGGATTGCACTGAGTTAATAAGTCCAAAATTTATCTCTGAGAATGAAAAAAAGGAGTCACAGGACCCTACTTTTAAGATAATAACAAGAGAAGTCACAACTCAGAGCCCCTGCTTCCAGTTCTGCCATTGACTGATTGTAGAACTTGCAAGAAATCACTCTACCCCAATATGCTGAACCTGCTTCATCTGTGAAGTGGAGACACAGCTATTTTTTTTTGCCCTGGAGATCAGCCTTCTGATGCAACAAACCACAAGAGCACTGACAGCAGCCCAAAGTAGAGAATGAGACCTTTCCTTCTTGGAGCAACACAGGCTTATTTCAGCTCAGAGCAGTTGTGAAACTGCACCCCAAGGATTTGGAAAGGAGACTAGATACGTTCCAGAATTACCCCAACTTCTGACCTACTGGGAGTGTACAAAAGCAGGACATTTCTATTTTCACAGCATAAAAGCATGCTTAGACCAAGAGTAACCTAACACTCCCTAGCCTTAAAAATTGCAAAAGCTGAATGTAACGAATAAGAATATCACAGTAAAACATCTCCCAACATACATTCTTTCTTCTACACACAACCCTTCCCATTCATATGAAGTGCCAGCAAGGTTCAAAGTCTCAAACTTCAGCTCTGTATTATAGTCTGTAATACTGGCTGGATGGGCAAAAGCCATTTTGCATGTAAAACAGAAGCACTGACAAGGCTGTCCAGACATTGCTAGAAAAGACAAGAGTTTTAAACAACAGTAATGAAAAACTGTACTTCAGGATGTTTGTGTGAATGAATTCGGTCCTCCTGGATATTAAGTAGTCCAGTGTTTAGACTGTTTCTTTTGGTAGTGTTTCCCACAGCACTATCATTTGGAAATAAAGTTAGTAAATGACAGACAAGCAGCCTCTGAGTGGGCTGAAAGTAAGTAGGCTCAATCTCTCACTCCTGGGAGATTTTCAAATCTTGGCTAGAAAAAAACATCATGGGCCTGATCTAGCATCAGCATCTTCCCACTCTGAGCATGATACTTGATTACATGACCTGCATGACCTTCCCACTATTCTGTGATTTCTCAGTACAGAAGCAGCAGATGTCTCTCCACGCTGTCCCTTTGAATAAGACAGAGCAATCACCAACAACGAAGTTTAACAAAGACAAATGCCAGATTCTACACGTCAGACAGAACAACCTTGGATGTACATACAGACTGGGGAATGAGAGGCTGGGGAGCAGCACTGCAGAAAGGGAGCTGGGGGTCCTGGTCCATGGCAAGTTGAATGTGAGTCACTGTGCTCTGGCAGCCAGGAGGGCCAACCCTGTCCTGGGGGGCATCAGGGACAGCATCGCCAGCTGGGCAAGGGAGGGGATTGTCCCGCTCTGCTCTGCACTGGGGCAGCCTCACCTCGAGTGCTGGGGGCAGCTCTGGGTACCACAATGTAAGAAAGACATTGAGCTGTGAGAAAGCGTCCAAAGAAGGGCAGGCAACAAGGATGGTGAAGGAGCTTGAGGGGAAGCTGTGTGAGGAGTGGCTGAGGTCACTTGGTCTGTTCAGCCTGGAGGAGACTGAGAGGAGACCTCATTACAGTCTACACCTTCCTGGTGAGGGGAAAAGAAAGGGCAGACACTTCAGGCCTGAAGTTGTGTGGAGGTTTAGGTCTGATATCAGGAAAAGGTTCCTCACCCAGAGGGTGGTTGGGCACCGAAACAGCCTCCCCTGGGGAGTGGTCACAGCACCAAGCCTGACAGAGTTCAAAAAGTGTTAGGACAATGCTCTCAGGCCTATGGTGTGACTCTAGGGGATGGTTCTGTGCAGGGCCAGAAGCTGGATTTCAATGATCTTTGTGGGTCCCTTCCAGTTCAGGATATTCTATGATTCTGTGAAACTATTAAATGACTGACTGTAATGGTTACAACATAGAAAAACCTGTTATTGTCTGTTTCCTCAAGACCTCAGAAGCATATTGATTTGTAAAATCACCTCAGTTTAATTATGAAGTGGGGACAGTTCCACCACATTCTCAGGCCAGTGCCTTAAGATTCCCTTCATGCTCCGTTAAATGCTTAAGATCGTCATTAAAGGCTGTCTTTTCAGGCTTCACAGATTAACTAGGAATGCATTCTTAAGATACAGTCAGACTGTTACTACAGTATTTCTTAAACACATTTTCACAAAATCAACATTATATAGCAGAGGAAATAGAAATGCAGAGAAGCTTTCACTAATGGAATTCTGCTACATTAAAAAAAAACCCCAAACAATTAAAACCAAAGTCAGATACAAAATACCATTCATAAAAATGATCACTTTATTTACCAGAGCCTCACTAAAGGGATCAGTAGCCCCTTTGATCAGCCACTTCAAGTGCTTGTTTATAAAGGAACAAAAGATGACTTCTGTCTATTTGTATTGTTGACTTGATGCATTTTAAATAAAAAAGCTCACTTTACTTCAATCAAATGAAGGCAACCAGCTGTAAAAGAACTTAAGCACATTACAGTCAGCAGGCAGACTATATGCAGTAAAACCTAGGATCTGTTTCTAGAAATGAACTAATTCTTTTCATCCCCCTATCCATTTTTCACAGTAGACTGATATTCTAAAAATCAAAATTTCTTACTTGACTTCAAGTGATTGATACCCTACTAAATCTCTCAATAAATTGCTGCAGTTGTTAGCTACCTTCATCCTCTCATCTCCAAGGTCAAGGCAACTACAATGAATTATATCAAATTATAGAATTGGGTTTCAGGATTTTTTGATCCATAATCCTTAACCAAAAGAAGAAAAAAACATCCAGTTCCTTCTACAAGTTTTACTCATGTTCAGGGATTAACTGCAAATATGTCGATGCCTGAACTTTTCTATTCTATTACTATCATATAATTTTCAGTTTGAAAACATTTACAAGAATAAAGATATACTTCTTTTGACCTAATTGACCTGTGTTACAGCAGTGCATGACCTGAAATTATCAGAAACAACAGTACAAGCATGACCTGACAGTAAAATCAAGAATTATAATTACAGACCACTGTTACCAGTAGAGATCTATTTTAACACTGTCTGAAATGTAACAACTGAAGGATGGCTACTAGGTCATGAAAATAAATGTATCTTGATAAAAAATTAACATAGCAATAAGTATTATTTGGATTCAGCGAACATTTGTTTTGATCTTACTAATGTGCTACATTTAACAAAAATCAGCACAGAGCAGTACATGAAATAGATACCCACAGGGCCTATTCTGCTACTCCTTGCTTTATCTAAACTCTCCTGAGTGTCAGATGGTTGCTAATTACCGAAAGAAACAGAAGACAATGTAATAACGCACATTTTGTAAATGTTACCTAACATCTGCTTCCCTCCTTTTAAATCATTATCTATGGTCTTTTGATCATCCCATCTTCCCCATGCCATGCTAGATCCCTGTATCATCACTCAGAATGCTCCTCCTTTTGTAGCATTTCTCCCATGCTAAACATTTGATAGGCTAATAACCAAACCAGAGTATTTGTCAGAGTTCCTGATACAGTTGTAAAAATTCTTCTAAATGGTATCACCGTATAATAAAATAACTATATTAATGATCATTTATACACTGTTCTACGTAGAATAGTTTTTTTAATGTCTTTCATTGCAAATGAACTATGTCCAAGCTATGTTTTAAAACTGTTCCTGTCTCACTGTAAATAAACTCTTCACCCCTAATACTGCACAGACTCAAGCAAAAGCTTGAAATACCTCTAGAAATACACAGGCAGAGAAATATATAAGAGCAGGAGGTTGGAAAGGACAAGCTTTAGACCCTTGAAATCACAAGAAATATTGTTATGTGATCTTTTTATTATGATGATCCTGTTCCAGACAAAAACCTAACCTCACAATGCACAAGGAAGAGTTGGTGGTGGATATCTGGGCCTTTTTTTGTCTCTTCTTGTCCCAGTGTTTCACATTTGTACTTAGATTTGACAGACTTCTGGGAAAGATCTCACCAGAGTTTTGTATGAAACAATAAACTACTTCTCTGGCTCTCTCTTGGAAACATCTCCTTCTGCTATTTCATCTTAGGTTATCTACCTTTCTTAAGACTCACTGCATATTCCTTCATCTTGTCAGCTGGTCTCCCAATGTCCACCTCCAACATTTCATAGGAATTCTAGCACAAAAATTCTTGTTTCTAGACCTTGAGTTCAAGTACCAAGACCTGCAGTGTCATTTTTGTTCCACTTGATATCATGAGAGAGATAGTATCTTGTGTTTTTAAGGTATGCATTCCACAACATGCAGTTTAAGGAATAAGTAGCCAAGATGCCTCTGAACCACTGTATTTCCTTCTTCCCTTATGATAAACTGCTCTCAGAGAGGACAGTGTCATAAGTACAGTAGCTCATCATAAAATGGCACAAAACTGTCCCCAGTGGAATTCAAACAGCTCTGAAATGCTGCCCATGTTACAAGAGAAGTGTGCTTTGCACTTCAATTTTAGCTTTGCATACTTCACGATTTAGCTTTCCCTCAGGTCTTCCATCAAAGGGCTCTGGTCTTGATGCAATTGCAGCTCTTTTCCTGGGCATGCTATGGCCAAACTCGGGATAAGAATCTTGCCCAGCAATTTGTCACCACAGAATTATGCTTCCAATTATAATGAGAGATGAACCATTGAGTGTAGCAATATCAATTAGCAGAGTACATCATTTAAGTCAGGCAGGCTGCTCTTGTTCCAGTCTAGAAACAGCAGTGAGATGTGCAGAAAACAACACTACCCTTTAAATGGTGGCTTTTCTTCCCTGCAGCTCATGACACAATGGCCAGTGAGATTGAGAAGGGGGTAGAAGATACACAGATACGGTCAGAAAGCACATGCACTACTGACAGTAATGAAAAATGCAGCTTTCAGTAGTCTTTCTCAACATTGTGAACCACCTACATTATACTGTTAATTACTCTGTGCTTTCCACATGAGAATTTGGAGACTGTAGTCCAGACAACTTAGGGCAGTGTTTTATTGCCAAGGCTAGTCCACATTTGACTTTCCAATTCCACGAAAAAAATCTGAAGTTTTACTTTGCTTTTGGTTCCAAATTCAAACTTCTAAAACACACTCCAGAGCAAAAAGGCACTGGTGAAAACGACCAGACAGAAGAAAGGGGAAAAGACTGAAGCTGTTTGAACCTTAAACTAAACATTTGATAAAATTAGATTTCTTTTTGATAATGATTTGGATTTTTTTAACGTTATTGTAATATCACATGATCTAATGAAAGTTCTAACATTTAGACTGCATCATTTTAAGAAAGAAAGAAGTTTAGTATTTTTAAGTATTAAAGGAAATCAGCACATGCAGTGATTGAGCTTTTAAGCAGATAAGAGTATTCAAAGACAAAGGCAATACTCCCCTGCAACTTAAACACACTGCTGGAATCAGTTACAGTGTTGTGGCAGATTGGGGGGGGGGGAAGGGAAAAACATCCTCTCTTTCATCACATCACACAACAAACACAACACATCAAGTGTGCTGTAAGAAAATGCTACACTGTTCTTGCAGCTATAAAAGCTAGCCTACTGTACTGTAAAAATGTACCAAAAAGGAAAAAATGTAGACTGTAAAATCAAATGAAAAGGTCAGGTCATGCCAAAAGACTGGACACCAGGGGCATTTTTTGGAAAGACTTTCACAAAGGAATGGGAGAGCCAGTGTTCGCTGGTCTGCTCTATCACTTTGTTCATTAAAATCCCATTATCCACCACGTGACATGGATAAAATCTTATTCCCCAGTGGAGAACTGAAAGAGAGAGAGTTTGAAAATGAAGCAATAGAGAAAGAGATTATTTAAAAATCAGAGGATAAGAAGAACTACAGATTATGCAGAAGCTTAAGGGAAAACACAGTCTTGTACATCAATAGCCTAGAAGTTCATGACATCTCCTGATAGAAATCCTAAATAAACACGAAGTGTTGGGATATGTGTGTGTGTGTGTGTGTGTGTGTTTTGTTTAACACACTTTCATTTGCTTCTTGTGAAACCTTAGGTATGATGGGATCAGAGTTAATGGGGTAAGTAATAAAGTGTTGCTATTTTTGACTGAACCAAGAATTATTTTCCTTGCTATAGAAACAAACAGTTCAAAGTAGCAAAAGTCCTGAGGGGCTTCTTGTTTTAAACCACAGTTTTACCAAAAAACCCTGTGCATGATATATAAACAAACCTTTAGAGTTTAAGTGCACAAGATTACAATGTAGCAACTTTTATTGATTTCTTGAAAAAAATTTTGCCCATAAGGAACATAAACCAATTATTCCTAATACAAAAATATTTTGGTATTACATTACTGTTACCAATACAAAGAAGTAGAAGAATGGCATTTTTATTTTTCTTGCTAATTTCCTAGTTCACCCAACAAAAGGAAAAAAATAAGGGGAAAAAAAAAGAAAGAGAAGGGAAGAATAAATAGAGAAATACAGTTCTTACCCTGAAGAGCGGCAGTCTGGTTTATTTCTTTCTGAGCGATCTGTGAGAAAGGAGGCATAATATCAGCAGAGAAGTTGGATGTTCTTTAGCAATACTAGTACAGAAGTCTTAAGAGAACTGTGAAACCATATGACTAGCAAAACCAAAAGCTGTTTCTATTCTAAAACTGTTTTCCCACACTGGACTAGACTGCCTAAAACCAAGTAAAATTACTGCAAGTTTAACATTTGTTACAATTCCTCCACTCAAAACACAGTGTATTTAATGTTTTGTATTAATGCTTTGGAAGCTTTTCCTCCCTTTAGCTGAAATGAACAGTGTTTTAGTTCAGGATAAAAATAAGAGAGAGGGAAGAGGAAAAAAGAAAAACCACAGATTACTCAGCGCAAAAAAATCATTCCATGAATCATGGCTGGCAGAGTTCCCTGACAGGATGGGAGAAAAATCAGCAGTTGGTTGCAGCAACATCTGCAAATACACTGAATCTAGTGCAACCCCACCATTAACTCTTCACCTTCTGGGGGTTCCAAATACTGATTTTTTTCCTGTGTTTTTAGAAAGGGTTTTGTTTATCCTGTAAGTATTTCAAGTAGCTTATTTGGACTAATGAGATCGACCCCAAAAAATCTACACATAAAGCTCCAATATGCAAAGAAAGTATAAAATACTTCTCCCAAGAGTTACAATTATCATACAGGCATTACAAAACAACCATAGTGCTATGATATTAGAATTAATGTATTATCATTTATACTTTAAGACCAAAATATCATCTTTTACTGCATGACTTTTGAACTACCTGAAAAATTGAGACTGTTGTCCACATAAAATGCATATATTCTAAAATTAGTGGGGGGGTTAATCTTTCAATGTAGAAAGATCCACTATACAAACAGAAGATAATTCCTACAGTTTGCAACAAAAGTAATTTCCACTGACCATGGTAATTTTGCTTCTAATCTGATCTGTGTGTATTTTAAACAGAAAGCTATTTTTCGTGTGTTAATAAGCACTGTACTGAAAAGCTTGTCTATACAGAAGAGTCTTCCTAAAAAAATTTTCCTGCTCAGATTGTATTTTCAATCTTAAAGCTCTGCATTTGAAATAAATTTTTTTCTGTTGACAGCATACATTTGTTTGTGCAGTTTTATATCCTGTGAAAAAGAAATATTTTCCTCTCCAAGCTTTATGTGCTCATTTGATTAAGTCTTCATTAAAGTGGTAAAAAATTATCTCATGTCAACAGTGCTTAAAAGTATGTAATGCTTTTTCCATCCATAGGTGCTCCTACTGAGCTGTTATAGCCACACAGTTATAATTTATTGTCTTCCTGACTCACAGTGATCTCCATTTCATCACACTGTGTGCAATTCTAGTAGCAGAAGCAGCATGGTATGGCTCTGGAATAGCTGAAACCAGAGCTGCAGCAACAATTCTTCAAACACACACTCCTTCCATCCTCATCATGTAACCTCCTTACCTGGGAGCACTGAAAAAAATGAGACCAGACCTCCTACTGAAATCTGCTTGCCATCTGTTGCTTGTTATCAGTCTCTTCTGCTCTGTATGCAGCCACAATCTAACAGTATTCAGACAAAGCCCTCCCACTGCTAAAACGATCGTGTGAATAAACCCAGTGAGAAGGAAGAAACCGAGTCAGAGCCCACATAAGCATAGCATCTGGGAGCTCTCCCACACAGCCCATGTCCAGTCAGCAGATCCACCACAGCCCGCCCACACCACTGCAACCTGCTCATTCAGGAAATCAATGTGATTCCCTTTTCCTTTTATTTTCATTCCTGTTTCAACACCTCAGTTTGGTTTTGCACATTTTATTTACTGATAAACAGTGGGAGTACACCATCCACACACATACTGATCTTCTTGAAAAGAACGAATTGTAATCCTACAAGCAAAGAGCCAGCATTTTAAAATAGAACTAAAACTCGCACCTCTTTAAGTTTGCTGTGAAATTAACCTTTTAAATTTGTTTTAGTATTAAGTGCAACAAGAGACTCAAAGAGCTCAATCTTTCAGTTAGGTGCTTAGAGTCAATTAGGTGGTAAAGTCACCATCCCTGGAGGTGTTTAAGGAAAGACTGGACATGGCACTTGGTGCCATGGTCTGGTGGACAAGGTGGTGTTTGGTCATAGGTTGGATTCAATCTCAGAAGTCTTTTCCAACCTAACTGATTTTGTAATTCTGCAAATTTTTAAATTCTAAGTGCTGTTTTGGCATTAGGTACAAGCACCAATTCAAGTAATGACACACCTCTAGAAACACTAGAATATGAAAGCCTAGAAAAAATAGACAGTTATTTTTTTAATACATACACACACATGCATATGTTACATTTCAACACACACACACACACGCAGATCTTATCTCTCCATTCTGTAGGCAAATCCTCGGCTTGAAAAGGCTGAGCCTCGAAAGTGTATGCCCATAACTGATCTCTATACATGTTACCTCAAGAGCAGAGAAATCTTTGTAATCTTTTCTAACAGAAATAAGCAAGAAGACTGTATAGTTGCAAAGATCTGAAAATTAAATCCTGCACTACAGATTTTCCTCTACATCAAAGGCATAAATTGCTATAAAGCATTTCTGCTCTCTAGCAGAAAACTTTATATCCTTTAATTCTAAACTCTGGAAGCCAAAACTGTGTGTCAGATTACAGCAAACATTGAATGCTGCTGGACTAGCACTTAAAATGAACAAACAGTCTGCACTCTGGCATGGCAAATGCACAGGAAAAAATGCCATTTCCAGTAACATATACTACCTTCCAGACACAAGACACCAGTACTCTCCTCCCTATCCTTCTGTTGCTAAAAGCAATAAAATTCCTTACTGTGTATGTAGCTGTAGTAAAATACGCTAGAAATTCATAAGCAGCTACTACTCACAAGCTACAGAACTGAATTGTGCAATTCTAAGTTTATTTTAGTTAATGTAGTTCTTTCTGCATGTCCTCCAATCCACAATTTGCACAGCCAGGGACCTGCAGTCTCTCAATCCATAAGAACTGACCATACTCCAGCCTCCTGCAGACCATACTTTAAGACTTCAACTCATACTCACATCTACTATTTACAAAACCTTTGTTTCCCTCATAAAATTACAGCCATGCAGGAGAAATACATTAGCCTTGTTCAGCAGCAGGGGATAGTGCAAGAAGCCAGGCAGCGAGCAGGTGGAGCAGATGAGGTGGAAGATGTCAGAGACTCCTGGCTGAAGTTGGGAAGACTGCTGCCCAGTTCTGAGCACAGCAGAAGAATCAAGGAAAACATCAGGGCACAAAGATCTGCTCTTCATACCACAACTGTCTGGCAAATCTAGTGTTTATTTACAAAATCATGCTCTGTGTATTTCAGCAGTTGCACGGGCACCTTATGCCGTTTTTCAGCATTCAAAGGTTGAGCGGCAGACAGAAATGCCATGTTCCAGCTGCTTTCAGAAAAAAAGTGATTCTCTTACACTCCAAGTTCAGGAAAATTACCTTCTTCTGTTGTTCGCTTTTAATATGACAGAACAGTTTTTCTTCTCAAGGAAAACAAACGTAACCATCAGGAGAAAAGTAACTGGGTCAGCATCATTTCAGTTGCTCCACAAACCTCGAATAGCTTAAGTTTTTGCCGAAAAGACCACCAATGCAGAAAACAGTATCTTTTAAGGCAATCACTCTTGTTTCTGGAAGACAAGCAAAGAAAAGGAAAAAGGCAACTCACACTAAGTAGAGCCATTATTTTCCTCTGTTTATTTTGTAAGCTTCTTCAAAGCATCTTGTTGCTAAGAGTGACTTAAACTGAAAAGGTTGCTCTCACTAGAAAAAAATGCAAGTATAAACATAAAATGTTGTTGAAAAATGAGTGGAAAGTTAACACACATTCTGCTGCATCGAAACTGCAAAGCTACTGGGGAACCTCCAATGCAATTACCTCCCGAGGCTGGTAACTTCCCACTTTTAATCCCATTCCACAGCTTGATCTCTTAAAAGCTGAAGGGAGGAAGGGGGGCACATACCATTCCCATTTCTGGGAAATACTGTATCTTCCAGCTCAACTACGCCTGTTGAATTGACCAGCCAGCAAAAGAGGTGGGACACTGCAACACTCTTCAGGAAGACTAGTTAGAGCAATCAGCAGTCTCCATCCCAGCAGTTTTTAGCCCTCGATGGCTCAGCAGTGGTTTCAGAAGGAAAGTGTGACACGCTACTGTAACAATGGCAAACCTCCAGATAAACCCAGCAATGGGAACCATGGGCTTTTAAGCAGCAATGGCAATACCAAAATATAGAGAGAAGTGATGTTTTCAGGATAAGCAAATTATTGGAAGAGGGTGTACAACTTTCATCTGATGATGCATCTGAATGCATCAATCCCTGACGAGCTTTGAAGGCTGCCAGGCCTTAACAAACCCAGGTGCTATGACAATACAGCAACTTTAGAAGGCATTGTGCAGAAATGTGGTGGCTCCTACCACTATTTTAGTCACATGCATCTAGACCCAGGCGATCACAGCTAAATGGTGCACCAGACTGTGTCAGCCAAGTGCATCAAGAACTCAATTTCCATTTCTAATTGCCAGTATAGATGGGTCCCTCACTCAAACAAAATGCATATTTTCTGGGAAAAAGATCTGCATTTGTGTGGGATTTTCAATGCTAGTTGCTTTATCTGCACTGAGACAAGCAGTAAGTGCCACTGATACTGCCACCTTTTTGCCTTGGTTTGTTAAGGCATATTGTGGCTAAAAGGAAGTCTTCCTTCTTTTCAGCACTTTCCTCAGGTAAGGAATCAGAACAATGCAAATCGATTCCATTCTGTATAATCTACTATAAATTTTGGTCACTTTTGTTAGGAACAGCTATACAACAAAACCCATAAAACTGAACATTTGTTTATGTACTTTAATATTTTAACAGCAGAGTCCCTTATCGGTTGTTTAAAAGGCAGACGGCTCAAGGAGAGATTAATGAGAGGCTTGGAAGAAACTTTTAAAATTTACTTTATGTATAGCTTTTCATTTACTACAAAAGGCCGCAAAATCAGGACATGCTCAGAGTTTTTAACTGTGAAGGCAGACAGTTTTTATACTTACTTTAAATTCTTCAGTATGCTGTTGAATTCCAGAGCAAAAAAAACCCATTATAACACCCCTCACAATAAAATTATAGCAGTCTGTCAGTTTTAGTGCTAAATAGTAACTGAGTCTGTAAGCACAAAACATTCCTGCAGTTTTTTATACTTGCAGTAATGCTTTTCTCCCCCCACTCTTAAACACAACTTATAGATTGCTAGGGATGGACCCCAACACATAGCTGAGAACACACTGAACCTCTGCAGTCAAGTATTTAACTTAGAAACCTACTGACCACCATAAAGCATGTCATTATCCAAAGACTTCAAGTTATAGTATCTTTACCTTGCTAAAAAGGTTAAAAACAAATCATGATCACTTTTAAAGCCTTTAGTGCACTTATAAGTGCACAACATATAAGTGAAAAAAGGATTTTACCTGACAGCAGAGGCCACATTTGCCAATGCTACATTTGTTGATTAGTTTTTGTGACTCTCAAGTTCCACCCCCTCATTCTTGCTCCTACATTTCTCCTGCACTGCAACAGCAACAGTGTGCATGCATCAGTGTGAACATATGTGCCAGCAAAAGAAGGGGCTGACGCAGAAAAACAAAAGAGAAAGGAAACAGACTGTGTAAGCTCTCACCATTTCTCTAAAAGGTTCATGCTGTAAGAACCTAGACAAAACTCAGCTCTGGGAACTGGGCTTGTTCTTAAGCCATAAATGACAGAGTATATAAGCAATCAAATACACCCACTACACACATACGTAACCACACTTTTGCCTTCTACCACAGTTGTTTAAGAAGGAAATTTAGGATACAGCTGCTTCTAAAGCTCTTTTTTCCAAAAAATTAGCAACTCCTGAAAGTACAAATCCCCACATCTTTATAAAAAGACATCACAGCTGATCAGTGCAATGTAATTCTTAGACTGTGTACTTCACGTATAACAAGATGAAGGTATCAGTACACCACCAGAATCACAGCAGGAGCTATTCTAGATGAGTCCTACTATTTAACTTTTTTTTATACTTTCATAAGGAAACTATCAATTGACGCTACATTCTGACAAACAGAAGACTTAAAACCACACAATACGTTCCTCTCTAGGCATTTCAGAAATGTCAAATCTACATTTCTCAAAAAATAATTCTCTGATGTTGCTAGCATTGCCATTAAAAGGAAATTATCTTTCAAGAGCACTGTACTACCTTTTTCTTCTCAAATCAGAGATTTTGCATGCCTGCAGAGATTCTGCATATTCCTCAGCTAGACCACAGAACTCACTCAGTCTTTCCTATGTCTGCCTGTCACCCAGTGTTGATACACAACATGCAATAAATGCCAATAGTTAGACGTGTGAATAAACTCGTCCTTTTGACACTGTATTAACAGACCATCTTATAAACATTCATATACCATATGCAAGATACAAATTTATTCCATTTTCCTCCTCTGGGGTTTGGGCTGCTTGAGAACCAGAACATCCAGTACCAAAAGCACCTCCAGCTTTGAACACCTGTGTGTAGGTACATTCACCTGTCACAACACACTGTTGAGATGGCAAACCTCAACAACAAAAGTCCTCAGTGTAACCTTATGAATTAAGCACTTGGAAGCTAAGTTATATTCCATGTGGGCAAGACATGGATTCACAATAAAGTGCTGAATAGCAATTCAGAAGATATTCCCCCTTCTGTATATTAGGAAACTAATTTGGCTTTAAAACAAGAAAATTTCTTTCTTGACTATTTCATCCTGTGAAGCCACTGACAAAATAAAGGTGACATTGCTTCCAGATATTAGACATGATAGTGAGTGCAAGTAAGTGCATAGGTCTGCACTGTGGGAGGAATTTGGAGACTGGAGAGATGAAATGACACAAAGAGAAAGAAAATAATGTATGAAAAGAAAGGAATGTAGTACACTCAACCATAAAAAACCCAGTATCTCTAAAAATAGAAGAAACGTACCAGGCAAAGGAAAGTATTTATTTCTCCTAAGATACCACTAAAATACTCAATAGCTGGTTCTTGGAGTATTTTGTGGTCCTTTGACACTATTCATGATTAAAGAATCCCCAAGCTGTTTACCCAGTTCACCTAACAAGAACAGTCTCAAATCTTAATGACTTTGTTACAAGTACTAATTTTCTAGGGAAGTGCATTTGAAATTAGCCTATTAACAAAATATTCTCCATCCAGTGACATTGGTAATTCTGCCCAACACAGAAATAAAAAAATCTGGGAAACTGAATGATTGCTTCTCGTGTGCACTGGATTCTTCTGAAGTACCATAAAATGGATTATTCCCAAAAAGGTCTCTTGCACTTTATCATCAAACAAAGATTACAAGACCTAGACACATCATAAAAGGGATTAATGTGAAGGTGCAAAAAATGGATTTGTTTAATGATGGTGGCATATCCGAATAAATTGTTGCACCCTGAGATAACCCTCATCCATCAGCTTTGAGCACATGCTTAAAAGTTATGCAACTCTCTGACAGTATTCCACAAAACAGGAAGCCCAGCACTGTGCTGTTATTGAAGCAATGTTTTAATGTTTTAATGCATATTATTTTACAATGTAATGATCAGCATCCAATTTTTAAAGATGTGAGTCACCTGGCATTCTGATTTTACTGAGGTGTGCAATGAATTTATCCACATCTACTCCCACATAAGTGTTAAACATCTACCAAATCCCCCTCAAGGCACCTGAGAGTCCTTCATTACTGGCCTAATGTGTGCATGTAAATCTGCATGACCACAATGTACAGCTGGATTCCTGGAACCATGATGTTACCTTGTGCAGAAGGCCTCTGTGTGCTGTCCAACTCATCCGCTTGTGGCCACGTCTTTTATATCCATGGGAAAATGAAGGTGTGCAGACTTATCTGAGGAACACTTAATTAGGGTCTTACTACAAGCTGAGATGGGAATTCGAAATGGAAGGTCAATTCCAACAGTGGAAGCACATTGGAAGTTCTGACTAATTGGTAAGAGAGCCAAAGAGGAGAGGATTACTGAGGAAGCCCACAGGTCCTCAGTGTCTTTGACAGAGAGATGCAGACACCACTGCCATGACCTTCTTAAGACAGGTCCACTTACCTAACCAATGTGAAACATACCCTCCCAAGCTCCAAAACAGAAGATAATGATGTTTTATAAAGAGTGAAGACAGAAGACAGGGAAGGAAATACCAACTCACAGAACCGTAATACCATAAGCTGTGATGAAAGAGAGGTAGGCAACCCTTCCCGGGGTTTTATAAAAGCACAGGGCTTTTGTAACACTTGGTAGCAAGTTCTAGCATGCTTAGCAAAAGTAAGTATGGCTCATAACACAGAGTTTGGTGTATTAGTTTTATTTAAAATTTGAAAATATGGTAAAATTTACAAAACATATTCTAATCACAATAAAAATACTGGAATTCTCTCTGTGTACCAAATGAAAGCTCTAAGTCACAATTCTAACAAGTGCCTTCTGAACAACCACTCAGATATATATACATATATTTCGTTTTTCACATGTGGCCCTTGTACTATAGACAAAGCTGACTGCTGTATTTACTTCTGGGAATATTACAGTATTTTACAAAGCCTCGTCACCTGTTTTTTCCAAATGTTTGACAATCATACTTCCTCCTCCTCCCAGCCCCTCAAAAACACATATAGAAAAAGCAGCTATTATAAAAGTAATTCTTTACCTGCTTCTACCCTTGACATGAGGCTACTGCGACTTGTTCTCAGGCTTCTAAACGCAAATTTCATCCATTCAGTTGCTACGCATAGTAACAGAAAGCAGTTTTGCCTACAGTTCAACGAGAGGCTTCAAAAATCATATGACAACTTAAAATGACCAAGCAAAAGGACGATAAAGCTACTAAGCATTCAGAAACCCTCAAAACAAAGAATCCTGTGCTTACTGCAGATAAACACAGCTTTTCTGGACACTCTGGTAATACTGGCAGAAACAGCTCCCATTGTTTGGTACCTTGGAGGACATAACTACCCATGTGCTCCCAGAGCTCTCCCCAATTCTGTGCATTCACCAAAAACACCTACAGATCCTGTCAGAGGCATTCAGCCTTTGTAAATACACTAATAAGTACCTCTACACTGCTATGGTGCCAAAATACCATAATGACACACTTCAAATAGCTCTTGATAATGGATCCACAAACATCAAACTAGTGGACAGTAATTAGAGAAATGAAATGTGCCTGATGTCACGGCAGCTGCAACCATGCATTTCCCAGAGATGATACTGGTGACCTGCAGCAGGCTTTGCACACTAGTACAGAAAAACCCCATTTTTTTCATAAAGTTAGGCCCACAAGCACTGAATATATGAGGTCTGCAGCATTATCCCATCTCATCATTCAGTGATACTTGTTCCATGCTGGCAGTAATGCTCTTCCAAGCATGGACTTGACCTGCTTAAACAATGGAGATGGTAGACTACAACAGATGCCCAGCCTCAGGAACAGCATTCTCAGGTGAACTTCACCATCCCAGTTTGGAGTTCACTGGGTGTCTTGTCAGGCGTACTTGCAAAGAATGGCAAGCTTAAGACAATGACAAAGCGTACAGCATTTGCCATTGCTTGAACTGTGGCACCTGACAAAGCTGTTCTTCAAGTACTAGGTAGAAGGAGAGAGACTTCTTCTAAAACTTCTACTTTGATCCCAAGTCCCACATTTCTATTAGTTTTGTACCCTAAATTTACTCTGCAGGCAGTTATAAAATGAATACAGCACACTAATGGAGTAATTTATTATGAGAAAGTTATTGAAATGCTAAGCTTGTTTCCAGACATTTATGTTCCATCTCTCCAACTGGCAGAATCAAGTTTTTTAATAACAAATAAGATCACAGCACACTGTACACTCAAAAATTCTCGTAAATGATTTAGCCCAGATGTGCACAACCTGAATCAATTTTCATGTATAGATCTGTGATATTGAGCACTCAGGTTTTAATGCAAGAAGGAATTAATGATGAATACAAAATTATCACCTTGAGAAAAGTTTTATTAATTTTAGCTTATCCCTTATAAATAGAATCTAAATGCTATAACTGAAGAAAAAAGTCAAGCAGCTTCTTTTATGCATACAATATTCTGTCTAGAAGAAGAATGGATCAGAAACCCTTTTGTAGCAAACACAGTGCTTGAAAATTTACCTATGTTTTTAAGGAAGTAAATCGCCACGATCAAGACCACATTAAAAAGCAGAATATACGTAAGAAATTTATCATCATAATTCAAGAACTAGTGAATACCCAGCAGAAATACCAACCAGTATGTAAAAGGCAGTAACTGATTTCATACAATGAATGATCATGTTTCTTACTACCATGTAAGATTTGAAGACTATAAGTCTAAGTGGATTCAAAAAGGGAATTTAATTTGTGCAAGATAAATCCATTGGCAGCAATTTAGCAGGGCCTTTCATATGCAGCCTCTCAGAAGTTGCCAAGAAATTCCCTGCAGAGGGAAGGAATCTCTCTTGGAAGTAAAAATTGAATCCTAGGAGGTGTTTCTTGCATACTTGCCTGAAGACATTTGTTTTCTCAGTTTGCGGGCTGGGACACACGAGCTACTAGCACAGCTCTGAAAGGCTGACGGTGTGCCTACTATTAGCCACAAAGGCGTAACAATGTCAATCACTTGAAATCTTTAGCACGTTCTGATCCAATCACATTTTCTTCAAAAGTCTGAACAAGCTGGCTGAGGTAGCAACATACACGCACAAAACAAATGCTACGACCTCTTTAAAAGCTTAGGGAAAAGGAAAAAAAATGAACAGTAAAATCGATTGCATTCAGTTTCTACTCCAGTGTGAACCTTTTCAGCCTTGCTGTTATCCAGCCCTTCAGGCTGGACCCAGATATAGCCATAGAAAGCAGGAAAGCATAGACTCGTTTTTTAACACATACAAGAATTTCTAAACCAATTAGGTTCATCTTTGAAGCATCTTATTTAGTACTCTATTAACTTCTGTCAGAAGATTCTAAATTCTCAAGTCAGAATGTCAAATTAGAATAACACATGAAATCCGTACAAATCTCTGCAGATTTAAAACATCACCTGAAGCAATTAGTGTAACACTACATCAAGTGGTCAATTTAAAAATATTGATATACATAAGATCCTGTGTCTGTCAAAATTTAAACAACGTTGAGGGGAGAAAGAGGAATTTTTCTTGGTATGTGCCACCAATCACTAAATCTTATGCTTTCCCACAAAACTTATTTTCGTCCTTCACTAAAGGGAAGGATGCTTGCCAAACACAGATCAACAGATGATATACTGTGCTCCCAAATCTGCTGTTGGAATGCTTCAGTGCCTTTTGTGCATACTGTTTTTCAAGAGCAAAGTAAAAAATCTGGGCCAGCAATGAAAACACTTCCACTACCTTTTCTGTACAGTCTGAGGACCTGAATAAGCAAGGCAGGACTGTGCAATGAGAGGGCTGAAGGGGCCAGACACCTTCACCCCAGAAAAGAGAAGGCAAAGAAGCTATTGAACCACAGCACACAGCTACTTCTAGGACAGCAACAAAGACCACAAATGCAAACTATTCCTGGTGTTAATGGACAATTCCGAATGGGGCAATGGTCACAAACGTACCTTGGGAAGTTCAGGCTGTAGGTGAGCAAAAGTTCTTCCATTAGGAATAAGTAAAGCACTGAAACAGGTTGCCTGCAGAGGCTGTAAATCCCTCTCTTTCGGGAGACTTTTCAAGACACTGCTGGACAAAGCCTTGGCTGGACGGATGGAGCCTTGGCAACAGGCCTGCTTCAAGAACGAGACTGGAGTAGCTGACCCTAGAGCTCCCTTCCAGACAACACTTCCATGGACACAAACACTAAGTCAGCAAAGCAAAGAAACTAAACCATGCTGAAGCACTGTATTTCACTATAGATAATAAACATCATGAAAAGAAGTTCATGGCAAATTACTTTAGTGCTATCAAAATAAAATTTCATATGGCACATAATGTATGAGACGCTTATTGAAACAAAACACACAGAACTACACCAACTTTTAATGGAGTGTGTCAACAGCACTACTCTGTTGTTTCCAAATTTTAAATCAAGGTGATGCATGGCTTCTAAATAGGTAAATTATATTTAATGTCTCAGTAATTGCAGTTTAACTTGCCTCAGTGACTGCAGCTAGAGAGAAAGAAAAAAAAGGGAGAACTTCAGAGTACAAAATTTGAGAAACAGAATCACAACGGAATGCTGAACTGATAGACTGCAAGGACACTGGGCAGAATGTCCAAGATAAGGCCAGCAGGAACCAGATTAGGAGGAATAAACAATGCCAGCTCATCAAACTAATGTGCTAACTAGGTAAAGGGCAATTCTGGCAGGGGAAGACCACAACCACTGACTCACAGCCACCAACTCAAGAAACCCACATACTCAAAAGAAGACTGAGCATGTGAGCTGATTAGCAGAAGAAGCAAGAAAGTCATTTAACCAACAGAAATAAAATACTAATTAATAAGAGAACTGTATAAATTATAGCTAATAAACATTCATGCCTTTGCTTGTCAAAACGTATAAATAATGAAAAGTTTTGATAATTGGTGTAATGGCTTTGTAAATTTGCCAGCTAGGACCCCTTTCTGCACTGAACTAAATAAATCAAATAATTCTGTGTGGATTGGCCTCTTGCACACTGGGTGAAAGAACCCCTTTCGGGACAACAAAGGCTATAATCTCAGAAGCAAATACTGACAAATTTATTTACAAATACTATATTTTTTCATTACATCTGTAAACAACAACCTCTTTGGTAAAAGCTTCTTGCAATGAGGTTATGACTCATTTTATCCTTTGATGTCCATCCCCATTCTTTATGCAACAACCCAGACTTATCATTGTTTGCCCTGACAGGAAGTGATTGCTTATAACACAGGTAACAGCCATGTCTTTGGGCAATCATAGTTCTACGTGCCATTCTGTGGGTACAAGCTCACCTCTCCTTAGGCAATTATATATTTCTGTGCCTTGCTTTAACCTAAATGAAGAAGGTCCATTTAATCACTTAATGATACTTATTATTATTTGTCCTTCTACAGTTTCCTTGGCTAGGAAATCACCCCACTGACTATCAGAAGTTATTTAATTGTTTTCCTAAGACCAGCCTTCATTTTTAGAAGCATTGTTTCTTCAGAGGGCACAACATTATTTGGTGTTCAGTCTACACTCCTTGCCAAGTAACTGCAAGCAGGTTTTTTCTTACCACTAACTTGAATTTCAAGATATGTTGGAGAATTTTCACGTATAGGCTATATTATTTAACTTCCAGAAAAACTTTAGTTAGTATTTATATTCACCTCAAGCAAGCTCAGTCAAAGACTATGAAATATAGTAGAAATGGGTGCAGTAACTTCTACAGGCTATGAAAAATGCCTAATCATGTAATCTTTTTAATATTTACAAGACACAACATATGAGCATCAGTCAGAGATTATAACAGGAGAATTACATTATTTGTGCTCTTTGGATCTTAAGTGTTTTACTGTGGCGGTGCCTGAAGCAGTTGTTAAAACTGAAACTCCTAAATCTGCATTGGGACTACCAAAACAAAACAGACTGAATCCCAGGGAAAAGAGGGAAGCGATGTTCAGCTGGCCATCACCTCCACTGCTTCTTGAATTTGTGAGGTAACTGACTAAACAAAGAAATAAATAAAATAGTGGCACCCACTCCCCTATCCTGAATGCTCCTCTTAGTTCTCTTTTCAAGGGCTTCTTGTGTACACATGGACAGACTAGCAGATTTATGATTTTATTTAAAACAAGTGATTTACTTGATGGGGACTTTTCTCTCTTCTCTTAATAAAAGATGATAAATGATTACACTTGGTATGGACAAGCAGAACAATTTCCAGATCAGCACTGAAGGACATAAGCATGCAAACTCAGAAGTTTCCAGCTGAACAATGCTGACCCTTCTTCTGCAAGATGCCGATCTTTCCACTTCTTAAATATACGAGTCGGTTAAGCAACTAAGTCTTCCAACTACCCTTTTTCTAATCATGCTTTCTCCCAGCTCCAGGGTTGCTGGCACCCCTTGGGAAGGACTAAGCTTGAGCTGTTTTTGTTATGATCCAGTGAACCCTAAAGGACATCACTGAAACAGTCTCAGACCCAAGAATTTAATGAAGAAATTCAGACCATCTCATTCTTTACTTCTTACGGCCAAATACTTAGTTTTGCATTAACATGGGAACAACTGCTGAGCATTGTTGTATTAAATTCTTCATTTATCTGTAAAAAGTCCATGATGCCTGCAAATTAATGTTCACTGAACTTCATCAGACACACTACAGAAATGTACCCCATAACCTCTCAGCATGCTGAGCAGTGAAATGTTCAACCTTAATTTGTTATACTGGATACAGTTTACTGTTCTCAGCTTCAAAAACAAGTCAGCTCCAGTTTGATGTGGGAGTGTAAAGAATTGATCCAACTCTGAACTAAATCTTTTTTTGGCATAAAAAGCTCCAAAGCACTCAGTTAATTAACCAACCAAAAATAGATGATTTCACCCATAATCTAAAACTGCTCACTATAGTTGAAAAAGTTCCAGGAAACATCTGAACTACTATGGAGAAACGGCAATAGGGGAAGGGGAGAAAAAAACCCAACAAAACAACCCAGAGATGTTTCAACCAGCATAGCAAAACTCATGTGCAAAATTTACAGCCATTGTATGAGAACAAACCATGGACAAGCATTTGTGATAAGTAAAACGACTAATATTAAATTAAACCAAAGCCTTTCCTTGTACTATTGACCACCTGTACTTTTAACCATACATTCAAGTACAAATCACATAGGCCTTCATTATCAACTCAAAAAAATTTCATTATTGGCTTCCATATTTGGTAGTTTCATTTTATTTTTAAGTAAGGAAATTTCTGCCACATCGATAATGGGCTATTCTTTCTCAAGGAACACTGGCCAGAATTCAAAGTGAAATGATGCAGATACTGAATATGTTAAAAATTTCTTGTGCACCTTAGATAATATCAGAATACTGTGGTACTCAGCCCTAAAGGACAGATAATCAACAAATGCAGTTCATAACTAAAATTTACTATATTCACAGTAAACTTTCCTGCAAGTCCACTTTAGTCAGTAGTCACAAAATAAAAAGGTAGTGAAAATAGGAAAGCACACCAGATTAAGGACCAGAGTTAGACTGGAGAGAGCCTGTAAGTCTATAGAGAAATAGCATTTTAGTGAGGTTGTTGTTCTGGTTTGTTTGGAAATTTTTGTTTCCACTTTATTAAAAACAAACTAAGTAAAAATACTAAAATTCTAAACAAAAAAATCCAGTAAAGATCTTGTGGTCTCCATAAGTGCCCAGAACAATAAGGTATGTGACAGAAATATGCAACAAGGGAGGTAGAAATTGATCACATTATTGAACTTATTTATACTGCAGTAAAAAATCCTACAAGCTTCCAATAAAAGTAGCTTCCTTTCCCAAAGCAGGTGACCAGATGATTCAGTTTTAATGAACCTATGCAGCTACTTTCATTTTTCTCAATTTTAAAAGAATGTATCATAGTTCACCTTCATTATAACCTAGAAAACCTACACATGTGTATATATATATGTACATACATTAAAAAAAAAATTATAAATTCAATCAGCATTTTCTGAAAGGGGAAATAATTTCTTTAGAAGAGTTTCAAATTGTTCTATTTAATATCTTCTCACAGGTTTTCCACAACATGCCAAATAAAAACTTTCTTGAATTCAGAGAAAATAATGCCATGACATGGAATCATGACATGCAGTGTGGTAGATGCAGGCAGTCAGACAAGTCACCTGAGCTATCTACAACTAGCCCATGGACACAGATGGTTCTGCCTATCTCATTCCTCCAAGTTTCCCTGCTTCAATATCTGCTCTGGCAGCCTGGTGCTTAAGCAAGCATCTTTAGCTCATTAAACCAGCAAAAAAGCCCCCAACCCAACACAGCCAAAAACCAAACAAATCAACCCTCTAGTGAACCAAATAAAATAAAAACAAACCATGAGTAGGTCTCTAACAGCTCTCAGGCTGCAGTTTCACAGCAATCTAAGCCAAACTAACTTCTGACTGGCATAGACTCTTACCTCCCTCTGGCTGCATGTTCCTACTCTTTCCCTTGTGCCAGCTTCAACATTCACCCAAACCTGTGCAAACCCATTTCAGTGAGCTGAATCAGAAGACTCCCACCCACTGAGGAGAACAAGAAAAATATCCCCCTGCTTGGACAATGCACCCGAACAGGTTGGTGCAGGTTCTAGCAAGCACAAGGACTCTGAGTGAGGTGGCCACCCAGTACATCAGCCCAGGCTACCATCAAACCACAACTCCAGTGACTTCACTCACCAACAGGTTGGACAAGCAGCACAGCTGACACACAAGAGAGAGCAGAAATGCACATCCACAAAGGAGATCACACCTCTAGGGCAGCAGCAAGCTATTAGTTTAGTTTAGCTGGCATCATCCTACAGTACATGGCGCAGCACAACTGCGACTGGCTTCAAGGGAAAATACTGCCTCTTCATTCCAGAGCCTCCTGTGCTCTGCTTCTCCAATAAACCACAGCTAACTACGTCTGAGTGTTCAGGAAGTCAGAAGCGTTTGTGAACTTTCACCTTGCAGCTCCCACTTCGCATACATGCCTTGCATGACGAGCAGGACAAAGGTGATCAATCGCCCTTTCGCATCTCCATGCACAGGCTGAACATATTAGAAATTTAAGCCGCTTGCATTCACAATTAGTTTAACAGACTGAAACAAACTGACAGTCTGCTAAGGTGCCACTACATTTTTTAAACCCTACAACAAAGTATCTCGAAGGCTGATTAACACCTATTTACATTACCATTTTGGCAGCATAATCGCACATTACATGGAAAAAAGCCTCACTCATTTTCAATAGGTTTGTAAATAAAAGTATGTAAATAAAGGTCAAGTAAGGGAAGAGCAGCAAACTCATCTACTTTGGATGATATTCTTCACTGATGCCTTAAGAATACTCTGCTGGGAGTCTTAGTGGTGTTTTCCATTGTAAAGACGTGCAAACAGATGGAAAGAAGGGAGACAGCTCAAGCAGAATGCTATTCATTCACATGTACTTTACACCAGTAAGTAAACAAACGGTGCTGGGCCCATTTCAAAGGGTGGCTGTCAGGAAAAAGTACTAATAAAAACTGAAAAAAAAACCTTTCATTACTGGTTAGTAGCATTATGCCAAAGTCAAATTGTGGGAACAAGCTTTGTTCCACGAGAAGGTGGCAAAGGTTATATACATATAAAAACCGTAGAACCAATTCTGTTTTCCACTAGTAAAAACCTCCAGAAGGAACACCTTTAGAAAACAGACATCATAACCAGCAGCATGAACATTTCACTGTTGAGGAAACCATACCGGAACCAACACTGATTTTTTTGCACTCTACCCCAAACAAGGTAAAACGCTGCACACATGCCAAACCACAGTGGTTTCAACAGGGTCCGGCTAATCTTTCACCTGCCCAGATAGGCACTGATATCACTTGAGTCACTGAAGGCCACAGGGCCTGTCTGTTTAAAGTTTTCCTCTAGGACCCCTCATGTTGCTCTGTTTTTGTCATCTACAAAGGGACGCTCAATTTCTTGTTGCTCAAATGGATGCAAACTCACATGAATTGCAGAAGGTGCTATATTGTTATAATAATTTTAATCATAATTATTAAAAATCAGAATATTTGGAATTCAACTATGTAGCATAGCTGAGATTTTACCTGGAAACAGACCTTAGGAAAATGATTCATTCTGGAAGGGATTTTAGACTGACAGAAAAAGAAATGCTGCACTCACACCTTGGTGCCTACAGGACAGTGACATGTAAGTTGCACCTCAATTAACAATGATGTCTGAATTAAATACTGTCAACTGCTACCATGGTCCACTTGAGTTCATCATTTTAAACAAAAGCTTGCCGTGATGTCCGGGTCTCTCTACAAAGACACATCAATCTGCTCACTCCCAAACTCCATCCCTTCTCACATGCACTGGTTCTTGCCTGTTCACCAGGGCTTGCTGTCCATACCTACACAGAAATGGCTAAATGTGGACAATGTTGCTATCTAGATATTCCTCTACCGGAGTACTTTGAAGAAAAATGGGTATTTAATTTCCTGACAAGGCACCCTATGCACCTGGACATGTCTGTGGTGGTCAGCACATGCCCATGTTAGCTTCAGCGTGGTGAAACACTGGAACAGATCGCCCAGAGAAGTTGTGGATGCCCTATCCCTGAAAGTGCTCAAGGATAGGCTGGATGGGGCTCTGAACAACCTGGTGTAGCTGAAGGTGTCCTTGCCCACGGCAGGGGGGTTGGAACCAGATCATCTTTAAGTCTCCTTCTAACTTAAACCACTGTATGACTATGATCAGCAAGAGCAGGCTCTGGGGGCGGCCCGCGGGCACACGCCTGCGGCTCGGATGCACCTGAGCTGAACCGAGCTGCCCTGGGGCGAGGCCGCCGGGGCCGGCACACCTCGGGGCGGCACCGCCAATGCCGCCCTGCCCCCGACAGGAATCCAGACACAGCGAGCGGGCCAGGGCCAGCCCAAAGGAAGCAACGCCACGGCCCGCCGCGCCCTCGCCGCTCACCTGCCGCCGAGCTCAGCGCGACCCGCCGGTGCCTCCTGCCGAGCTCCCGCAGCTCCTCCTCGTCCTCCTCCAGCCTCCAGGCTTCGGCCATCGGCGGCGGAGGGGCGGCTGGCAGCATTCAAGAAGCGGGGGCTGCCATGGCCGGCGCTCTCTCCTCGGCGCGGCCGCCCGGCCCTCGAGGCCGCCGGGCCCGCCCCGCACCTGCGCCCTCTCCGCCGCGCTTCTCCCGGAGACCCCTCCGCGCTGCTGCCGGCGGGGCGAGGCGGGAGGAGAGGCGGCCTTTCCTGCCCATCCGCGGCTCTCTGGCGTCAGCAGGAAACCCGGCGGCCGCCTGGCACCGCCACCAAAGGGGGCGGAGGAGGCGGCGGCGGCGGGGGGAGGTACCTGGCTGCCGCCGCTGGGCAGCCGCGCTCCGCCGCCGCGCTCCGCCGGGCAGCCCGGCCGGGTACCGCACGGGATGGACCGGCTAGCGGAGCCCGGGGCGGCACCGCTGGCAGCGAGTGGAGTGTGCGAATCCGGGCGGCCTCCTGCTTGAAGGCGAGACGGGGCTTGCGGCGAGAGGGTGCGAAGTCTGCCTCGTCTTGTGACGAGGGCCAGGACATGCCTAGAGGAGGATGGTGCCAGACTCTTTTCAATGGCATCCAGCGGCAGAACAAGGAGCAGTGGTCATAAACTAAACCACAAGAAATTCCACCTCCACGTGAGGAAGAACTTCTTTACGTTGAGGGTGGCAGAGCACTGGAACAGGCTGCCCAGGGAGACTGTGGAGTCACCCTCTCTGGAGACGCTCAAAACCCACCTGGACACGTTCCTATGTCACCTGCTCTAGGTGACCCTGCCTTGGCAGGGGGCTTGGACTAGATGACCTCCTAACAATTCTGTGATTCCGTGAGGTGAGAAGGGCAGTTACTGTGGGTGGCTGGAAAGTCGGGAGCCCCGGGAGCTGTGGGAATTGTGGGTTCAACAGATTGTGGCCCTGATACTGGCTGAGGGCTGGGGGCAGGCAGGCTTTTGACTGGCAGCAGCTGTGGTTCACGGCTAGGAGGATGTGTGTCTTGGCCTGAGTTCATTACCGGGGTTTGAACTACTTAAGAAGTCGTCTTAGGACCGACTTGAAACAAGTGAGGTACATACTTGACACCGCTGAAGCGATATGAAAAATATGGCCATGTTTCAAATCAGACACTTGTGTAGTTTTACCTCTATTTTTCTTTTTTTTTTTT
>WEKY01025676.1:46285-82130 GCA_013390045.1 Picathartes gymnocephalus
TTTTTTTTTTTTCCCCAGGCCTCAGTTGCCTCTATCTAAATAGAAATTACATTGCTTCTTCACTTCATATGGTAACTATAAAACCAAATCATAAATGCTTTTACATATTATTCCATTGTAGGTACTACTAAAAAAGGATATAAGGAAGATAAATCCAGCTTCAGAGTAAGTGAATAAGGAACAGTAAACTAATAAAGTATATGACCACAAATTAGAGCAGGAAGATACAACTAAACAGTGAGTAATCCTAATGTTGAGCTATATCTGTGCTAACACACTGAGCACCTTCTATGCTCACAGTGAATAAAGCATATTGTACAGGTTGAAAAAAAAAGACATCACAAAACTGTAAAATATATAATGCATGAATACAAATGATTGTCTGTGCATTTTTTAGTGTTTCAGTGCTTGACTTTACTATCATTGTTCCTTAACAGAGGCTTTTTTCCACTGCAGCTCTTAGTGTTCAAGTGGTATAATAGTTATGCTTTGAAGGACATAAGGCTTTATACTGTAAAAAGATGTAAGGCCAGGAATAAAACTGAATGTACAGCAGACAGACAAATAAAACCTTCCACTACAGGTACGTGTTCTCAAAAGCCTCATGCTTTGGATGACCTCTGCATGGATAGATTGCATGGTAGTCCAAGGAAATCACCTTACAAATTTCAGTGCAAGATCAACATGCCTTGTATGTGATCCAGAGCGGATACAAAACTCTTCAGTGGAGCACTGCTGTCACAGCGACATACTGTTGGTATGTGCATGTGTGAGAGACAATAGAGACTTTTCTGTGTGAAACAAACTGTGTGTTGTTTGTATTCTGGTTCTCTGCTGTGAAGCCAAAATGAAGCACCTGTACTCAGCTCCTAAACTCCACTAACTACAAAGAACGACAAGGACCATCCACTTTCCACTTCCTGAATATCTCCTTTTTATATTATCTGTTTCACTGCTGTTTGGAGGAAAGGAAAGGAAACTTGGTATCATGTAAAATTACTAAGGAAGGAAAAACCAGAAATAAACCATAGAACATAACACAAATTCAAAGACACCTCAAAAACTGGATTAAACCTTCTTTGTTGCTGTTGATTAAATTGACAGAGTCTTCCAAGTATATAAAATTGAAAAATACATTTGGACAGATCTTAGGTCTGAGAAAATCAAGCTGAACAGAGTAGCTCTAGCTGTGACTAAGAAAACATTCTCAAAAATACCATAGTATACAGTATAGAGCAATCATGAGTATTTCATGTTGACAATCATTAGAAGGTCCTTAGCAATCACCATGAAAGTCCAATTTAAAAATGGAAGTGCAATAACCAAGTTATAGGGAGTGGTAAGATCCCTGAAGCAACCACTTGGCCATGTATCAAGCCCTGCCAGCTGGAAATGCACATGCGACAGTGACTGTATTTAGAGCTAGGGGAGCCATTCAAGAAATGGCTGTAACTGCTTAAAGATGGATTTACCAGGAAGGAAGATCAAACTAAGATACAATTCATATGTGAATACAACGTTAAGCTAGCAATAACCAACATATTACTGTAAACAGTACCCCTGGAAATAAGAAAATTGCACAACATTTAAACAAAATTAAAATGCAAGGCAGCATTCAATGATATACTTGAATCATATTTCTGAAATTTTTGTTGCAAAAAATATTCAATAATGCTCAATCCCGCCAAAAGGAGGTTGCTTATTAATAGAGAGATTTCTTTGGGGTAGTTATCAGTAGGCATGCTCACGCTGCCAGTGTACCAGTAATAGTACCAGTTTGGGTTGGAAGGGACCTTAAAAATCATCCAGTTCCAACCCAGCTGCCATGGGCAAGGACATCATCCTTCCCCGGGACCAGGTTATTCAGAGCCCCATCCAGCCTGGCCTTCAACACTTCCAGAGACGCAGCATGCACAACCTCTCTGGACAACCTGTTGTGGTGCCTCACCACCCTTACATTAAAAAATTTCTTTCTAGTATCTAATCAAAACCCACCCTCTTTCAGCTTAAAGCCATTCCCCCTTGTCCTGTTGTTATCTACCCATGTAGAAGTCCTCCCTCCTTTTTGTAAGCCTCTTTAAAGTACTGGAAGGCCACAGTGATGTCTCCCTGAAGTCTGCTCTTTGTCAGGCTGAACAACCTCAGCTCTTTCAGCTGTCTTCATAGAAGAAGTGTTTCTGCCTTTGGGTTATCTTTGTTGCCCTCCTCTGGATGCTCTCTAACAGGTCCATGACTTTCTTGTGCTGAGGACCCCAGAGCCAGATACAATACTCAAAGGAGTATACTGGGGGAGAACCACCTTCCTCAACCTGTTGGCCATTTCTGTTTTGATGCATCCCAGGATATAGTTGGGTTTCTGGGCTGTAAGCATGCATTGCTGAGACATGTCAGGCTTTTCATGCACTAACACTTCCAAGTCCTTCTCCCAAGGGGTAGTCTTGATCTGTTCTCTGCCCATCCTGTACTTGCACTTGGGATTGTCCCAAACCAGGTGCAGGACCTCACACTTGGACTTGTTGAACTTCATGGGGTTTGCACAGGCCCGCCTCTGAAGTCTGTCCCAGTCCCTCTGGATGGCATCCCTGCCCTCCAGCATGTCGACCACACCACACAGCTTGGTGTCATTGCTAAACTCCCTGGGTGCACTCAGTGCCACTGTCCATGTCAGTGACATTAAACAGCACCAGTCCCAATACGGACCCCTGAGGAACGCCACAAGCATTCAAGCTTGGAAGTGGTTTTTAGGTTTTAAATACCTCCATTTCTTACAAGTAATTCTTTCCTAGTGAGTGCTTGCCAGACGCATTCATCCGTGCTCTGTCTGTGAGCTTTGACTCACTTCTAGGTTATGTTGGTATTTTCAAGTGATAAACAGCTTTAGGGTTTTTTTGTCAAATGCCACACATCACTGGCTTGATACCTGATAAAGGTGTGTAAATAATGGAGGAACCTAGGAAGGAAGTAGGCTTTAACAAGTCTGCAGGAGGTAGATTGAGTTCTGACAGAGAGCTCCTGAGCAGCAATGGCACATCTACCTTAGCAGTCTTGGAACAGATCCCAACACAACTCTTTATCTGCGTAAGCAGTTTCTGTGGGGAGAAGAGAGCTGTGCTTTTGTATCTTTAGACAAGCAACAAAAACAGCTGTTGAAATAATCAAAAGAGCCACAGTTGCTGGCAAGTCTAATAATAGCCTAGGCCAGACAGAGCAATTCGAGATCATTTGGCTTAGATCAGAATACACACACACACACAAACAGACTTCTGCTGCTTGCTTGATGGGCCCAAGGGAAGAAGGAAGCAAAGAGGAGGAGAGAATGAATTGGACCAAATGATTTGAAGTGCAGAAGGAATTAAAGCCATGTAGGAAATTCTCATCAGAAAGTCAAGGAACCAAGCTCCTCTTTCACATTTCAGCAAATAAACCGATAGGAATTATAAAGAGAAACAAAATGGGAAGAAAAAGTACATATAGATGCAAGTTGCAGAAGTTGAATTTAAGAAAAAAGAACTGAAAAGGAAGGAGAGCACTTGCTGTAGTCTAAGGTAGTTGAGAGGAAAGCATCAGCATGTGGCATATGTTGCTCTAAGGCATTTCATGAAGTACAATGTATTTGTGTCTTACAAGCAGGATGAAGGAAAAATAATTGCATTCTTGTACTTCAGTGAGAATCTCTGCTGCATACATGTGCGTAGGAATAAAAGGCGCTTGTATATTTTCATAGCTACACTTCTCCAAGAAAAAGAACATTACTGTCTCAGAAAAGCTGCAATTTGGTTATTAAAATCTGGAAATTTCTCACTGAAATTTTATTTTATCACACGGATCTTTGCTGTAATGTACATACTTGTAATTTCACAATGGTAGAGTAAAAGAAGGAAATAACTGGGTAAATGGATCTTTGTACTCTCTGCTGAATGCTTATAATTAGTTGCCTTAGTGGTTATTATTTTATAAGTATTTTGTTCTGATTTGCATCTTTGGAATTGCCACTTTGTTTGGCCCTGCAAAAAGACACTGTTTTTCAACAAAAAATGTCAGTTCTATAGAACTGCTTAATTGAAGTCGCCCATGTAGCCTCAATGTCTATTTAGACTCTGCAAAGCAGCTGAAGCCTGCAATGAATGTATCAGTGTTTGGCTGAGATACAGGAGCCTCATACCACAAAAGAATGCAGACAAAAGATTTTTTAAAAATGCAAACGATGAAAAAGAGTATTTTCAAATGGGCAAGTGTAGCCTTTGGACATGACAACATTATTTTTGTTCTGAGTAAAAATAGCAACCGTCTTGTTCAATAGACGAATGATGTTAGTGATGCATCTGATAGCATCCAAATCTGATAGTTTGATCTCCATTAGTGTTCAGCTGATCCAATGAGTTCTAGTGTAGCTGGAGAAAGATACATCAGGACCCTGCAGGCTTCCTGAAATGTCTCCAGCTAAATGCAGGTTCTCCTTGTATTTTTGCAACTACTTGTGGCTTCTAGCATACCAGCATGATGACAGTCTAAAGGTAAGTGGTTTCGTGATGAATGAAGATAATTGAAATAGAAAAGTATTGGTTTCCTTGAATAAGGACCTTTCTTATTGAAACCCCAGAAAACTACCTTGATGCAAAACTAGGAATTTTGAGACTCCTCTCAAAAAATGACAAGGATTTCTCTGCATGAAAGCAGCAAATCCAATAATTTGAAAAGACTAAAAATTGGCATCCAAGGGGGGGAAACTATTCAGAGGGAGATAATTACAGTTTTTAAAAATTACTTTTACAAATCATTTTTGTTAATTTTGCTGTTTCCCAACTTCTGTGGGCTAAAAGCACCCTTTTTTGTCCTGTCCTGTTAACAAACATCTTTCTGAAGTATTATTCTCCTTTATTAGTCTTAATCATTTGTGGGGTAATAAATAAATTTGTTATTACTGCCTTCATTATTAAATAGAATAAGAAAAAGAAGTAGAAAAAAGTGAGAAAATAGGGAAGGGAAAAGGGCTGGTTCAGAGGTAAATACTTCTTAGAATGAGAGGCTGTCAAAGCCAAATGGATTCGTAGCTTGAGTGCTGAAGTATGCTCATGTTTGCACTATAACCACAGAGTTATCAGAGGACAAAGTTGATGTTGTGCTAAGCAAGCTGGCAGCGGCATGATGTAAGAAGTATTATCACATTGGACACACGTGAGTCTAATACCTAAGAATATACAATCCCCAGGAGGGAGTCCAGCAGCTTTCCTGCTGCAGCTTGCACTTCAGTGCAAAGAGCTGACAAGGGAAAAACTTACGGAAAAGAGCAAAGAGAGTCCTAAAAAAATTTCAGAAGGTGAAATGGGGTCATAAATTTGTTGATTGCAGTAAATTTAGCAACTTCTCACAGTAATTTGTCAATTGAGGTAAATTTAGGGGTTTCTCACAGTACTGAAATGGGCTAAAGGTATGAGTAGCTCTGATTTTTTTTTTCTTCTGTTCTTCTGTCATTAAATGCATCTAAACTCCCTTTCACTGGAAATATATATGACATACAGGTAGAGAATCTTCACAGTTCAATACAAAAATTTACAGTCTCCTAGTTTTGATTGTTTTTCTTTATTTGGAGGTGTGTGTGTTTAGTTGGTTGGGTTGGGTTGGGGTTTTTTCCCCTCCACAGTAACACCTATGAGCACTTAGGCATTCTGTCATATTTTTCTTGTGTTGAACACTTGCAGAGTTCAAACTTAACGGAAGTGTTCACAAAGCTACATTAATATACAGCAACAGAATAATTTTGCAATTAAATATTTGTATGATAATTACAAATTCAGTGCTCAGAAGTTTAATATTAATAAGGCTGTAACAGTCTAGATGCATTAATGTGCGTTTATTAATGGAGAAACACTTTTCTAATGTGGAAGTTTTAAAAAAAATTCAAAATACACTATGACAAAGAGAATATTATGAGTTTCCAAATTTAAAAATAGATTACTTTGATATGTTCCAGACATTATCTTTCAGTTATACATTCAACAACATACAACTTCTTAAAGTAATTTTTCTTTATTAAAAGTTGAGTGAAAAAACAGTTTGACGGTTTTGATTGAGTACTTGGCTAGGACCCCTGACAAATTGTGGATGACACCTGCTTATTGTAAGCCAGACAGTCAAACATGATGCAAGATATAACACTGTTTATTTTTCAATTTCTTTGGTAAGAAAGGAGGACCTGCATACCTCAGTAGCAATTAAGGGGAAAAGAAAAATAATCCTACAAGATAGTGTCACCCTGTCTTTTTCAATTTTACACCACAACCTCTACTCTAATCACCAAATGTCAGTAGAGGAATAGATGATGACAAGCATCCTCATCATCAGGGCATCCTAGTGGCTTTATAGAGGTTTAAGACTTGACATCATCTAAGGGGTTTATGTATTTCACACTCATGCTTGTAAGAATCTATTTTGCTAGGCTTTTAAGGGCTCTGCACTCCAGTTAAAAATACTTATTTAAACAACTGCAGTTTCTGAGGTGACAGCTCCCAAAGGCGTATCTATACTATTCAGATAGATGAAAAACTCAGCTCCAGAACTATTCCTTTTTCTGACTCCCAGAAATAATTTTGTGTTATTCATACTTTGCTATTACAAAGCAATCTGGTGTTTTTAGTATCAATGACCTCTTGCTAAATTATTCCATTTTGAGTTTTATTAGCAGTATAGCAAGAAAGGAGGCCTTATCCTATTTTTTCTACCTCCTAATTGCTTTGTATATACACATACACATTCAGTGGGTTCAGTGTTTTTTCTGTGTTCACCAAGTATGATCATAGGATTGCATCATTCAAAAGAAAAGGGTTCATATGATTAAAAAAATACAAAGCTAAAGTTTATAATGTGATAGTAGAACAGTAACCAATTTTTGTTTTTTAGTTATGGAAGCGGATGGTGCCAGACTCTTTTTCATTGGTACCCAGCAGCAAAGCAAAGAGCACTGGCCTTAAACTAAACCACAATAAGTTCCACCTCCACATGAGGAAGAACTTCTTTATGTTGAGGGTGGCAGAGCATTGGAACAGGCTGTCCAGGGAGGCTATGGAGTCACCCTCTGTGGAGAAATTCCAAACCCACCTGGACATGTTCCTGTGTCACCTGCTCTAGGCAGGAGGGTTGGACTAGATGACCTCCAGAGGTCCCTTCCAACCCTTCTGTGATTCCGTGAAGTGAAATCCAAATATGTGCCAAGTACCTGGAGCTCCCAGTGAGGTCTGGACTGATGAAGCAGCATTTTTGCAAGATGCTGTTGGCAAATCCTGACAAGGATGGAAAATTTCTCACAGCAAACTCTTACCTTGAATCAGAGCTTCACGGTAGCTGGTTTCTGGGTGAGATCTGTATAGAACAGTTCTCAACTGAAAACTGAAGCAACTTGGATTTTCCCTAAGGCATCATTTTCAAACCTTTTTAGACTTCCCTCACATCTTTTCTGTGGCATTTTATATCTCTCCTACTCATTCCCATTGTGCATATATCATAACTCTTCTCGCCTGTCCCAAACCTCTGCCTTCCTCAGGCTGCAGCTACTCATACTGTTTATTCTTCACAATGTTTATCTTTACCCATAAAGAAAATGCACTCTTTCCTTACAGAAAAACAGCTCATACAGTTCAAATCTTACAGCTGCTTGTTGCGATTTCATTAGCTCGAAGGAAATGCCACATTCTTCAAGGGGCTGCTGAGCAGAAAGATTTAGGAGTGTGGAAAGCATGAAAGGCAGAGAAAAGCCTGAGCATAATTTTCTGGGGTTTTACACCATGGAGGGAGGTGCAGGCTATTCCTCTCTCCAAAGAAGGCCTCACTCCAATTTACGTGGGTTTTTCTTGTTTCTAAGGACAGGAAGTGGTATCCAGGAATTAGTAGGGCAAAAAGAATTCCAGACATATTCACCTGTGCTTTCTGCACATTTTATGGTTGTTCCCATTGACTAACTAAATTGTCTTTATTGACAAAATTCCCCAAATGCTTATCTCAGGATAACTTTATCAGTTTAGGAACTGCTTCACAGAAAAAAATCTTTTATGTCTACTGTGAACTCCCCTCCTCCTAATGCTGTCTAAATGCCAGAAGTTGTTTAAAGGATCTCTACAGTGTTCAATTCCCGATCAGTAAGAGTTCAATGGTCTGGAAAATAAGGAAGAGAGTGTCAGAAGGAGTTTCTGGGATGATTTTACAAAAGCCATGTGTTCAGCACTGTGCTGGAGCCAGGAACAACCTATCAGTCCTGAAGCAGCTTTCTCGGACACAACTTTATTCCACAAAACTTTCAGGATTCTAACAAAGCCTTTGTATTCTGAAAGTCTATGATATGGTCATGCCTCAAAGTTGTACCTGGACAAACAATTTCAGACTTCCTTCAAGAAGAGAGAAAACAATGAGATGTTCTGATTGAACAGAACATATAATTAAAATACAGTTTTTTATCTAGAATTCAGCTATGAAATCTACATAGGGCACCCTCTCTTTTGCTCAGGTTGGAGGGGTGCACATAAAGAAGGTAGGTTTGAGTTAGTCTCTTGTATGTATTTTATCTGTGCAGCAACATAGGGAATTTTCTACTGTTGATAGTTCTGGCATACACAATTACTATTGGCAAAGCAATGATTTAAAACTGAGAAAGGAATACAAAAAATTGCAAAAGGATAATATAAAATATGCAGATAAAACTTTGGTCCCATCTCACACAACTACAGTAAATACAACCTTCCAAGGGGACTAATAAGTGTTTATCATCCAGTCCCAGGCCAAAACATAGGAAATGTCCAAAGCAAACAGAAAAAATATATCGAGAACTTCTGGAGTAAAGTGTGTCTTGTTTGACTCTGGTGCTTACACTGACTGAATGTTGATATACTGCTGCAGCACTAGGGCTCATCCATCTTTGGATTAGCACTAAAGAAAATGCCTTAGTTTGACAGTTGTAAGTGAGCCTTGTGCTTTTACTTTTTTATTCACAGCTGGTTAGGTGTACAGGTCACGTTCCAGCCTCATTAGCGAGTGGTGGCAACTGAAGTCTAGTTATTAATTCTCCAGCTTGCAAGTTGTTAGCAACTGAAGCCAAATAATATTGACATAATGTTGGCTGAATCAGAGGTTTCTGAATCTAGTAGGATCTTTATTTTTGTTTCTTGATGAAAAATATCTTGTTGAAAAAAAAAAGTGACTGCTTAGTGCTATACAGGTTCACATATGCCAACATTACAACTGGTATGTTAAAAACTGGAAAAGTTATATGCCTGAATGTTTCTGTTCTGAGTCTTTTTTTTGGAATTTGTTCAAGGCTTCTGAAAATTTACTGGCCTTATTACACTTCCTGTTCTCCCTGGGAAGTGAATTTTTTCGTGAGTGCAAAGGTTCTTGTTAGCTTAAAATACAGAAGTATCTTGCTTTTGCAAGATATTATCTCCATCTTAGATTCTCTGAAATACTTCAACATTCTTAGTCTTCCACCAGCAGAAATATAGTGTTCATTCTGCATCATTACTTGGTTAAAACTTCCAGGGAAGAACTATGAATTTTCATATTTTCCTAATGTATGACAAAATATATATTTGAAGAGGGCATGAGAGATGGAAAATCATCACTGTTAAGAAGTCGCTAATGTGCTCATGATCACAATACCCTGGCATGTTAATTAAATTAACTGAAGCCTAATTCAATTAATACACTTTTTTCATCCTTCTAATTACAATAGCATGACTTTTATTTGTGTATTTTGCATCTGTTTGTGTACACATAATCATTCCTGTTTCTGTCAGTAATGAAGATATAATTTATAGAAATAAGCTAAGATTGACTTTTGTCCCTAGTAATGCAATTAAAGCCCAGAACTAAATGAAGTAAAACATTATGTTCCATGACAGGACAGCATCTGTTTTCTCCTGTAGTTACTACTAAAATGTAAAGGGAATTTTGTATGCCATTTTTCCAATCTCTTCATTATCTTATGTATACTATTCATATATATTTTCTCTTTTTGATCTAAAATTTGACCTCTCCTTTTCAAAAGTCTGTAAAATTAGCATTGTGGCTTACCTTTCAGTTCTTGGAAAATCCAGTGAAATGAATCTTTGGCTATTCATGGGTACACATGTTGCTTTTCTTGTTGTGACTATACTCTGAACTGTTGAGTTGAAGGAATATTGAAATGTCAGCATGCTTCTTGCCTATAAATAAAGAACAGCCATGTAGAATGAGTGGTGTCAAGAAGGGAATGACAAATCATGTTCAGATATCACCCTATATTTCTTGTGTATAGCCCCCTTACAGCTCTATCCAATATTGATATACAATTTCTGCAGTGTAATCCAAATCACATTCAAAGGATGGACAATTTTTATTGCCATTCATCTCTGTCAGGATCACTTGAACAGCACATGTAACTGAACTCTGCAAGAGGGAATCTTTTTCTGTGCAAAGTGATATCAGAATACAAATAGTGACCCAAGAAGAAATAGGAAAAAACAAAAGTTCACAGCACTCCTAAGAAAGAAAAGCAAAGAGATTCTATTGAACACAGTAAAAACCTTTAAAAATTATGTCTATTGGATTTAATTTTTGTTTTGTCCAATGTCTTGTCTGCAGAGTCCTGTAAAATGAATCTTTTTATATTGAAAATATTCATTAAAAGGACTCCCAGTCGTCATAGGTCCTGTCTTCACTCAGCCTGGCTAATATACACATGCTACTTGAAAGTTTATTTCAAGCAGGAAATTCCGAGGCTAGCAGAAATATCACTCTTTTTTAAAGGCTAGTGAGAAATCAGGAGAAATGGTAGAATCAGAAATGAGGATTCAGGAAAAATGATAGAATCAGAAACCATCTAGAGGAACTGTTTTGTATAATTGGTGAAGGACTGTGACACGATCACAATGAGGAAAAGCAGTTTTAAGGAACAATGAGTTGGAAGTGAGAGAGACAGAAAGCAAGGTGTGGCAGTAGAAAAGTGAGGATCAGAACGAACTGCTACACATTTTAGTTTATTTATGGCTTCTAAATGCCACAAGCATCTCCTGATCATTCACATGTTAATCCAGGAAATTAAAATAATGAAGAGACACACTGAGATGTTACTTCACAGAAATTCTGGCCTCACATTTGATATCATAGTTCTCTGTTTGTGCCATCAACTATATATTTGATTAATTCCTTTCTTTTCTCCTGGTTACATTACTTTTTTTATTGGCTACAATAAAAAGTTGTGTTTGTGTATTTGTTCTTTGTATAATAAATATTCTTGCACATTTATGATGAACCCACATGGTCCACAATAACCCACATCCTGATCACAAGAAGCTCTGTGTAGGTTTCACCACAGCCTCCAGTGTCATGTTTTCTCCGTTTCTCCTGTTACTCTTGGGAGCAAGTTCAGTGATGAATGGGCACAGTGACAACAGAGATGAATCAACACATTGCTTCCAGGTGAGTGAGCCTCGTTGAAATAGATACCTTAGGGCATTGCAATAGTATTGAAGTAGTTCTGCACTTTAAATATCTTCAACTGTGCTCTACTCACTTCATGCTCATTAAGATAGCTGGAGTGTTCTGTAATAGGAGGAGTCCTTGCTGGTGGTATAAGGACTATAAAGACTGTTTATCCAAAGGCCTCTTGCAGAACATGTCAAAGAAGAGCAGTCAGAGCCAGAATCTCAGCACCAGTCGGAAGCCAGTTCAGACTGCTGAGCAACCCAGAATCCAAGGAGTACAAAGACAGTTTAAAGGCAGTCTTGCTTAACCTCCCCTAAGGCTCTGAATTCCGTTCTGCTTCTTCTACATATGAAGTGTAAAATTTCTCCTGTAGTCCTCCTGCATTGTTTACTTAATTTGTCAGGCTCCTTTCTACATCAGGATTGGGTTTCCTCACTTAGAAAATCAGTACAAATAGGAATGCTTTCCCGGTGTTGTAAACAGCCACAAGAACCTAGCGCAGGTATTTCTGTACACCTATTTTAATTTCTGTCAGCAGATGAGGACACATACTCCAAAGAGTTACAATCAGTCTTTCTGCAAACTTCAGCTGGTTTTGGTTCAGGCATATAAATCCTCACATTATCCACAAAACATATACAATGTTGAAGTAACTCAATGGAAAACTACATATTTTCCAGACCTGCAGATTGATTTGATGTACTCACAGTTGTGGGGCAATAGTGCCATTCCATTTCAGTCCTTTGCCTCTCTTCTAGCAAACAATGGGGCTGCCAATTTCTGCTAGCTGTGGAAAATTCTGACATATGAATATTTATCCATTGGAATGTGAAATGAGAATAATAAAGGGTGATGTTTCAAAAAGCTGTATTTTGAAGGGAAAGAAAAGAACACCCGCATAATTTTGTGGCAATTTGTTAAATATAAGACTGAAGAAAAATCAAGCCAGCTTCTTGAAGCTGGCACTGTGAAAGTGGCTAGCTTTTTGAGCCTTATATTTAATATACTGCTCACAGAATTTATCACATCCAATTCTTTTATGACAGTCAGTATAACTTCATGTTTGTGTGTGATTGAGAGCTACATCAAAATGTGTTCCTGAAATGTTGCATTGTATTGAGCCATTTTTCTCTTTACACTTCAATAAATTCACTACTGTGTGTACAGTGTCCCCAAAATATGTTTTATAAATAACAGTATTGGAGATTCACTACTACCTGAAGGTTATATTAGATTCCATGCATATTCAGGATAAGACTTTTGCAGTCAAGCCAACAGAAAAGGAAATTGTAGCCTTATAGACATAACATGAAAAGAAATAGTACAAACAGCACAGATAATTAAATGAAGGAGGTGAATCAAGACAGAAGATTATTTCAATGCAAAACTTGATCTGAGGTGAGAGAGAGCAGAGCACTGGGCAGCTCAAGGGGATAGTACCTTCAGTATCTCCTAGGGTTGTGTTCTTAATTGGATTGGACCATGACTTCCACTGTTTTGTAAGGGTGGTAGCAGGTGTCCAGCATGCTCATTTTAATCCACTTATCCCCACTAAAACAGAGTATTAGTGAGGAGGAAGTGCTGTGAGGAACTATGTCTAGGGAAATAAAGCAAGCTAGAGTAGCTGAGCTGAAGAACTTCTTAATGTGATTATACTGACACAAAGAGCTTCCAACTCATATTGGCCAGTTTAGATGCACTGTTCCTACACTGAATAGCTTACTGTTCAAACAAATATGTAAAAAGGACCAACAAAACCCAAAGCAACAACACCAAAAAGCAAACAAACAAAAGAAAAAAGACAAAAAAAGACAACTGGAAGGAAATATAATGCATGAAGAAACTGAAATGCAGAAAAATGAAAGAGCATTTCACCAGGAGTGGGAGAAGTGAGTAATCAACGCAGCTTCTCTAAGGCTCTACCCTTGTTAGTTCAGTGATGCTACCCAATGTCTTTAGTGGCAAATGTCAGGAAGACTGGGAAAACCACTTTTGGGTCTTACAGATACTTTTTGTTTTGGCACAACAAGACTCTGGGTATAACTAAATCACCTGGATACTATGACAAGATAAATACACAATCTGTTTAACTGACTACTTTCTAGTAAAAAGAACAAGAGAAAAGAAATATAAGGGAAAAGCTGTTATTTATATTTTCATGTCTTGACAATAAGATTAATTTGGTTTTATAGGCTTTTTTTCCTTTTGATTAATTTAGATGCACAGAGAAGAAAAGGTCCCTTTCTAAGACAGTTTTACATTTCCAAAATATTGAGGACATATTATTTTGTTTTAAAAAAACATATCAGTTTTGGCCACCTATGGTCTCAGAAGCAGAGCCAATCCAGACAGGTGAAAAGTATGCAATTAAATACAGGTCTGTTATGTGATGTCATTCTAAACCGAAAGAAACAGTGGCATTCTGAGAACAGCCATGGTTCATATTTGGAACTCAGCAGAATAAATAATCTCCTATACAGTCCTGTTGCAGCCCTATTGCAGCTGTACCTGGAATATGCTGCACTGGCATTTCCAACCATTTAGGAATAATGCAGGAGAAAATTTGTGGTAAATGGTGACAAAGTTTTCCAAAAGTTTCAGGGGAAAAAATGCAACACTTTGTACAAGACAGACATTTTTAGGAGCTCCATGTGCAGGCAATAGTTCAGTTTATTACAGCAGCTCAAAACCAGTGTTGACTTATAGGACAAGGTTTGATTTGCAGCTCAATTCACCCTCATAAACCAACAGTTAAATTAATTATTGCAAACGACAGCTAACCTGGCTTCTGCTAGCTCTGTGTGTCTGCATATGTATTTTGATGTGCATCTGCCTGACACAGTGCCACCCAACAGAAAACGTGTTGATATTTTTTCACTGTCTACTGCTCTAATTCTCACTCTTTAGCCTGGCTGGTAGATTTGAGTGTTTCAGCTTGCATGTGTTAGGTGTCAAAGACTGCAGCACTGCAGCACTTGGTAGATTTGTATGTGGCACCAATGGTAGCTGGGGACTCTGGTGCTTCTATTGCAACAAATAAACTACAGAGAGAGATCTTGCACTGCCTGCATCGTGCTTCAGGCAAACTCACTTTCCTTAGCATTCCAGCCTCTAGATATTTGGTCAGCATCCCTTCTTTGAAAATGCTTTAATTATCTTTCAATATTGTCACTTGGAACTTCAGTGTATGGTTTTAAGTCACACCACTTATGTCACTCTTGCACTGATTGCTGCAGAAACACTTTAGAAAATGAGGTAATCTTGTATCTCCTTTTATACTGGTTTATTTCCTATACCCAAGATGTTTCTTGTCCAACTTCTTTCTGAGCTCCTAATTTATATTGTTTCATGATCTCCCCTTGTTTCTTAATCCCCAGTTCATAGTAAAATTTTCTTGAAATATTCCTGAATGGCAGGATATAACTATGGCATTGAGTACCTCTTAATATATATAACAGTTTGGATTATTAGGACATAGGCACTAGTACCTTCTTGGCAGAACTAATTAGCACTTTGAACAGCTGGCGCTGTTTAGAACCCAAAGTTGCCTTATGGCTGAGCATCCTGGAAAATACTATTCTAAGAAGATTTGTCCCTTCTTATAATATTAACCTACATTAACAAAATATATTAAAATGCTGAAGAGAGTGTCTGGAACAATGTTATTAACATGGCCAAAGGTCAGCACCTGTTTTAGTTTAAATCAATGAAAACTGTACAATTTTTTTTTTTTAGTAAGAGCAAGCTGTTTAATTTTTAACAATCCTTCTTCCTCTCTGCCCTCCAGCAAATCTAGGTGTGCATACAGGAGAATATTCAAAGCAAAACACATGTAAAAACTTCTGAGCTTCTTTTCCATCTACTGGGCTTCTCTGGCCAACAAGACCTCTTTTATTCACTCGAATGAATTTGCTTTGGACTCAGTTTTTAGGATCACTTTCAAACAGTAAGTATTATTTATACAGAAAATAGTACAATTTTGAAGCCCTTACAATATTTTAGGTAATAACTGATGGTCACTGACAAGTCATAACCAGGGCTGTGTTCTTTAGAAGTGAACATCTCCAAGAGATTAGATCTCCATCAACCTTGGGGTTTTCCTCTTAACTTGGGTATGCTAAAAATGAAGGCAGAACCACACCTCAAGTTTGCTTTTGTTCCACTTTCTGAATGGAAACATGCAAAAATGCCCAAGGGTGAGGAATAATAGTACACATGTATAGAGTGCTACTCCCACACTCTTGAACATGACTTTTGGCTATGAAAGGTCTTGACACTGTAGGACTCAAGTAAAAGTCCTTACAGGCAGACAAATCTACAACTTCCTCACAGTACTCCAGAAGGCAGATCTGCTAAATTTCAATCCTCTCCATTTTCAGATGCAAATATGAAAACAGTGACCTACAGAATAACTTACTAAGCAGCATATTCTAACCTTGTGTAAGTAAAAACATTCTTAAGAAAAGTTTAATGACCCTTAAACACATTTATAAACCACTGTGTATGGCTACATATAAACCTCTACTCTTAAAACAATTAATTCACTTCCATGACTTAGTTATTGCACAGATGCAAAATCATCAAAACTTCTTACTTATGAAGGATACCAGGCATGGGTCAGTCTAAGTGTTTACTTGATTTCCTGGCCAGAGTATTTTGAAAGCATTATCCTTTTGCTTTCCTTTGAAAATCCAACTCAAATTAGCATTATTTTAGACAGCCAGGGAAAGCAGGGTCTATGTTAGAGTACTACAGTATGCACATTATTATTGATCAACATATTCTCTGTAACGCGTTTAAGATATCAGTCCCGTAGATGCCTACACATGATATGGTAGATTTTTCCTTCGTCCTCTTTTAAGGTATTCATACTCGCTTTGTAGGACATGAAACCCAGATGTTCTCTCACTCATTCCCAGAAACTCCTCCACTACAACTTACTCCAGTGGAACTAAAGCTGTAGTTTATGTGCACGGCCATAGAGTGGCAGCCTAATAACAAAAAAACCCCATGCACTTGATGTTGCAAGAAGTGCGTGTTTCCTAATGGTTTAACATTTCAGAGGTTTCTAAACAGTAGAGAGAAAAATGCAGGAGGCATGACTACTCCCTGGAGAGGGGAGGTAGTGGGGAAGGGGAGGGGGAAATCTGACCTTGATAAAAGCTCAATACTAAGGGGAAGGAGGGGAAAGAGGCTGAAAATTGAATGGCAAAGGGGGTCAGATAACGTGCTAGTATAAGCAAAGCTGATCAAAGAGTAAGAAACGAAGTATTTGATTTATGTCTTAAAAATCAAATTCTTTTTCTTCCCTTTGATACAGGCAGTTAAGCACTTCCATCATCTGTGGAAACTAGTGGACAAGCTAACATTAATGCAAGCTAATTTTTAGTTAAGCAGTTTCACAGACTTTTCATTGATAAGAATACAGCTCAAAAAGCCTCCGAATGTTCACCCAGCGTTGCAAATCTAAAATGTCAAATAACAGTATTTCATTGTTCTGTTGTTTGCCATAGAGTTTTATACGTGAAATAAGAACAATTAGATCTCTCTGCATTAAGCTTTATTTTTATGTGGAATTAAGTGGGTTTAGCAATTTCAAGCACCCTTGAAACAGTATGTAAAAAATCACTGAGGCTGAGCTTTATTTGCGTTTATGTAAATGAAAATTAGGATTAACTCCATTAATGCTGGTGGAGTTTCAACAGCATGAAATTAGTGTGAGAAAAGCATTAGCCACAGCAACTTAAAGGAAGTTAGTTCCCATTGCTACTAAATTATACAGCTCATTATCCTTAAAACCAAAATTATTTCATATGAACCATTTATAATTTTACTTCAAATAGCTGCAATTATCAAATTTAGTTATTACACAGTAAATACCTTCATGCTGCAATTCCTGATATTTGTATCTGTGATGTTCACATATTACTTATGTCTTTTGGAAACCAGAAGTAATACAAAATTGAGAAAAGTGGAGAGATAAATGCCAACCAATTAGTAATCAAATATTGGCTGCACTTTACTTTAAAGTGAACAACTTTGACTTCAGCAAGCCTGAAGATTACCTATCAGACTGAAATAGAAATTGAAAAGTAAAGAGTACCCTCACACAAAGTTGAGGAACCCTTTGCTGGCAAACTCATGTTCGTTCAAATTACAACATATCCCTTTTACCCACACACATCCATCTGATTTACTTGGCTGACGTTCAATGATTAAATTTCAGAGAACTGGTAAATACAATACTTCCCAGAACTATAACTGTTACTTGCAATAAATGGATGTTTCTAAAGAATTAAAAAGATAGTGGGAACCTCCAACCTTCGCAATATCCTCCTAGTTATCAAAACAAAGTCAACATCTTCTTTTCTTCAATTTCTACATCACTACCAATTAGTCTGTTGATACTTTCATGTTTTTAACGAGAAAAGAGATGAAAGTCAAATACACAATAATGGCTCACAAAGTGAGCCTCAGGGGGCCTGTCCAGTCTGATATCCCCTCTTCTGCAATAGCAAATAGTCCATACTTCCACGAAAAGTATGAAAATAGCTTGAGTAACCTCTCTCCAGCAGCAAGCTGTTCAGAAACTTTCTGAGTCAAGGAAGTGCCAGAAGTACTTTTTTCCATATCAATTATAACCAGTGAGACTTGTCCTCCATTTTATCTACTCCCCTTTGATCCTGAGATGTCCTCCTAGGCTCCAGTTACTATCCCTCACACTACCACTACCTGCTGCTTACTCACTTGCTTTAAACCTGCAACCAGATCTCTTCGTTGGCAGCACTCTAGTGCTTATATTATGAGAATAATGGTGCCACAGACTCTACCGGCTGAAATTAAGGGAATAAACCTTGAAAGGCCTCAGGAAGCTATCTAGGAACAATGGTACAAAATCCAGCTAGCTGTCACTTACTAGCAGGGCCTTCAGGTAGTGTTGGATACTAGGGTCAGTACTGTATAACATTTTTAATAAAGACCCAGATGATGGGATGGATCCTATGTATAGCATGTTTGTGAGTGACACCAAAGTGGAGGGCATGGCTAGAGAGCAGGGCTGCTATTCAGAAGGACTTCTATATACTGGATGAATGGGCTGATGGGGACCTCATAAAGTTGAACTAGCACAAATGCAAAGTCCTGTGTCAGGGATGGACTGACTTCATGCAATAGGACAGGCTAGAAGCCAGATGGGTAAAAAGCAGCTCTGCATAAAAGGACTGGGAGATACTGGTGGAGTTTGAGGTTGAGTTGAATATGAGCTGGCAGCATGCCCTTATCTTTTATTGAAGGTGCAGAGGGATAGGTCAAGAGACAACTGGAGCAAGTTAGAAAACAGAAATTCCCACGAGGTATCAGAAACAACTTTGTTACCATGAGGGCAGTCCAGTACTGGACAAACGGCCCAGAGAGGTTGTGGAATCTCCATTCTTAGAAACTTTTGAAGCATTTAAATCTGGGCTGGAAAAAGCCCTGAGCAACATGATTTAATTGGTCCTGCTCTGAGCAGAGTCTTGACCAAGGTGGCCTCCAGAGATCTCTCCCAGCATGAATGATTCTGTGTTTCTATGAGTCTCTGGTTGTTACAATTGAACCAGGAGAAGGTGAGGAATAAGATAGGGAACACAAGAAGGATGTGAACCTGTTGGAGTGAGTCCAGAGGAGTGCTAAGCAATGATCTGATAGCTGGAGCACTACGCCTATGAAGACAGGATGAGAGAGAGTTTGGGTTCTTTGACCTGGAGAAGAGAAGGCTCCAGGGAGACTTTATAGCAGCCTTCCAGTGCCTAAGTAAGGCCTGCACGAAAGCTGGAGGGAACTTTTTATGTGGGCATTTATAGGACAAGGGGAAAAGGCTTTAAACTGAGAAAAGGTAGATTTAGATTAGATTAGATTAGATATTAGGAAGAAATTCTCCACTGTGAGGGTAGTGAGGCACTGGAACAGGTTGCATGGAGTAGCTGTGGCTGCCCCCCACCACCCCCTTGGAAGTGTTCAAGACCATTGGATAGGGCTTTGACCAACCTGATCTAGTGGAAAGTGTCCCTGCCCATGGCAGAGGGGTTGGAACTGGATGATTTTTAAAGTCCCTTCCAATACGAACTATTCTACGGTTCCATAATTCCCAGAAGAGAGCAATTTCTATCAAAACAAGCCTGCTTGTTCCAGCAAGGAACATATTAACTACCATAAATTATTTTCTGAAGTACTTAGGTATGGAGACAAGAAGACAGCAAGAGAAACATTTCAACTACAGCCATGCAGTAGCCTGTGTCTCTGTTAAGAGTAAACATTCTCACATACTGAACTACAGCAATGTAGTTGTTCTCATAAGAAGCTTTAGCTCTACAAGAGAAAGAATTCTAAACAATTAGATAGCACGGAACACCTGCTAGCTTGTACAAGCTTTGCTCATGATTGGTTCAGAGAAATTTACACTGTTTAGCCTATGAGGGTCTAGAGTTTGATTGTTAGCCAATCAAATATTGCTTGTCACGAAGTACACTATAAAAGAGACTTGCTTCTAACAAACTGGGCTATTAGCCTGATGGAAACATAGCAGGACTTTGTGTGTCTTGTGCATGGGAACAGTGACACTTAGGATTCAGTACAGCACTAGTTTCAAAAAAATCTGGTTTTGCTATTTGAAACAACTATGCGCAACTATACAACTATAGCCCTTCAGCAGCACAATCATCTTCAGAAGAAGTCTATAAACTTCAATTCTGTTTTCCTTTCAATTTTAGTATTTTTTATTTTCATTTATTCCTGGATACAGTTGCAAACCCACTAAGAACCTTTCATTTGAATTTCCACATTCCAATAAAGAAGTGTAACATTCTAGTTCATTCTTCCACTTTTTTCTTACAGCTATATTCAACTAAGCCAGGTTATTTTTATGAAATTGGCAAGTTACACATGCCCAGCTGATGAAGAATTTATTTTGCATATTTTAAAAAATTGTACCAGAGCTTTGATTAATTTATCATGTAGGAATACCAGCATAGGAATACTTGCAGAGGAATACTTGTTTTGTCTGCTCTCTCAGGTTTGAGATATTCATGTAGTATATATCTACTATATATTCTATATCTATATACACACAGACACATTTATTGTCTTCTTACACATATATGGAGTAAGGTATCCTGGATCCAATAATAATGAACTAAAAGAAAAAACTTACAGGCTTAGGTTCTCAACTATGCCACAGATTTTCCTTTTAATAAGATACAGACTGAGACTGTGCTAGCTCTTTGAATATAATGGGATTTCTACTCGTATGAATAATGCAGAATAGGTGCTAGAGGACTTCAAACTTTAACACTAGTTAGCATCATCATTTGGCAGGTGAGATATTTCCCACAGGTCACACAATTCTACATACTTATTCCTACTGATTTCACTAATCTCTGCTCTGGAAAGGCAAGCTCCTCTACTAGAGCGTCTCCTCCCATCTGATGTAGATAACTCCAACAATAAGCCTCTAGTGACTGGAACAGATGTTGCTGTTTATTTAATTTATTTATTTTACTAATACACAGCTGCCAGGGCCAACAAGTAAAAAACATTGAATTCCATCAGGATTGCGATTTCCAGTGACTACATCTTATAGGACAGAGTCTCTGAAATTGGTATTTTTTTAAAACAAAGGTGTCAAGCTTGAACTTAAATAATTACTATGATAAAGAATCTGGCAGCTTACATTGTCTATATATGAGTTCTTGGTTGTGCAAACTGGTTTCTCAGAGACAAGTGCATAAAACTCATGCTCTGGATTTAGGGCACATTTCTTGAACTGTAACGGCCCAAGTTCAAAATTAATAACACCTTAATATATCATCCAAATTATTTAAGACAGTAACTATGCATTGTTTTCATTTTGTTGGGGGTTAGGTTTTTTCTTTCCTTTTGTTCCCTTTAACGATAGAATTTTTTCCCATTAAGTTGCTAACGAACTCTTAAGTACTGGGTACTTAAGAAAAACAAAGGATTGTGGCCAAGCCCTGGAGGAGAGGGGCTGATAAAAGGCAGGGGTGGGGGCAGCACCGGGGGAGCTGGAGCTGCGCTTCAGAGGGGAACCGGAAGAGCTGCTGCTCTGCCTTTTTGGGGAGAGAGGAGTCTTGCTGCTGCTGCTGCTGGACCCTTCATGTGGAGCTGTTTCTTCTGCCGTGAGTGAACCCCTGCTCTGAACTGAGACCTATTTTACCATCTGCTCAGGGGGTCCAGGATCCTGAGCTGACCTCTCCTTGCCGGGCTAGGAGGCGGGCTGTTGCCCCTGCCCTGCCCCCCACGGCTCCATTGGCACTGCTCTGGGTTTCACTGCGCTGCAGCCCCCGCTCCCCCTGCCTACTGAGACACCCTACTGTCCCAGTTTGCTGTTTCCGAGAGTCCTGCTGGGGCACTGGGATCGACAGCCCCAGGGGGGTTTGTGAATTAAAGCCCACCTGTCCTCCACCCCTTCCCCTCCCGGCTGAACTGCTATTGAGTGCCACGTGTCTTCTGAAGCTCGCGCCACAGCGCCCCCTGCAGCCGCGGGGGAATCATCGCACCTGCCCTGCCCACCCCGCGCCACCAGCGCCCCCTGCCGGCTGTGACCATCACTGCACCCAAGGGGACAGTGCCTGCAGGCCCAGAGGGCTGGGCCTGGGTTCCTGGTTCTGTTTTGTTGTTAATGCCATAAGAGTTGTTGTTTGTTTGCTTTATTATCAATACTGGTAAAGAACTGTTATTCCTATTCCTATATCCTCACCTGACAGCCCCTTAATTTCAAAATTACAATAATTCGGAGGGAAGGGGTTCACATTCTTCATTCCAAGGGGGGCTCCTGCCTTCCTCAGCAGACACCTGTCCTTCAAACCAGGACACATTTGTACTGGTAAATGGCAACAATATGCAAGTTTCCCTTAATGCAAGTAAAATACTACAAAATCTCATTTTGGGGAGAGAAATATAAGGAAAAATAGCAAAAGGAAAAAAAAATCAACAGAAATACCCAAAAAAGGCAGCAGAAAGACAAATTCCCTTGAATTATAATTCTGACTATTTCTATTTTGCCTTTAGCAAGACAGTTCATGGCCAGATTTTCACCAGTGGTGGCAGTGCCTAACTTTCAGGTGCTGGAGCGAGATTCACCTCTGAGTTACGTGTCCTTCATGGAGTGCATGGGGAGAACCAAGCCCCTGCACAGACTGTCCAGCGAGGGCCACTGTGTGGGGAAATGCTCTGGGCCAGCTAAAGGGCTGTCCAATACAGAGCAGTGTAATAACTGCAATTCTGTACTCCCTGGAGATTACGGGTACAAATTAGGGCTGCAAATGAAGATTTCTTATTTAGAGAGCACCCAGAGTCTAGAAACTGCTCTTAGAAAGAACAGAAGGGAGCTTCCTTCAGAACATATCTGCTGAGGAGCTGCTGTTGGCTCTACATATAGTACATTAATAGATCATTTGCCTGCAATATAAAAGATCAGGATTTAATTTTAACTCAGCCAAAAAAATTAAAACTCCCCTTTCTTGCATCAATATTTCTTACCCATCAATTTATGCAAAGTGGGAGATTAGGGAGTCTTTTGGAGCTGAAGTACTATACTGCAAAGAGCACAAATCTGGAAAGAGTAAGCAAGAGGAGGATGATTGTACCAGCTGGCAGCTGGGAACTAACTCGCAAAGGGTGAGAAAGAGACTTGGAGCTTGGTCTTTGAATTTTATCCAATGATTTTAAAATGCAAAGGGTTATGAGTGCTTCTCACCTGCTAGATGCTTTTGAAAAAATCCCAAGTGACTTTATTTCAAATAATTTAGGCACCTACCAATGCAGGTATTTGAACACAAATTTCCAACTGCCATTGACTTCTAATACAGCAAATTTATGAGAATTTCGATAAAACTTCCTATTGAATACCTTGCAGAACAAGGAGGGACCTTAAAATATGGTGCTTTACGTCTATGATTTGGCTGGTAGTCATACTGGACGTTTTCTCTCTCTCCAGCCGCTCACTCGGCGAGGTTGAAGTGTTCAAACGCACATAAAGATATGTGCTCAGCTTTTCTTTTGAACTAAGTATTTATTTGGCATAAATCAAATTACTGGCAAAAAGTTAAAAACGATTTTTCAAAAGATTAAGTAAAAACTTCTATCAATTAAGTACTTTATATTTGAGACTCTTAACAGTCATCCACAAACTCCAAAGAGAACTTAAGCTACAATGCAAAACATTAAAAGCAACTCAGTTTCCAGGAAATAAGCTTTTATTTTTTGTACATTCTGTGCAAGAAATGCAAAGCAAAGCTTTCTTCTGTCTCTTATTTTCTCCGTAGAAAGTAGCAGCTACTGGCTACGCAAAGTATATGAAAATGGTGAAGAATCACTTTATTCCAGACCAAAGCAAGGAACAAAAAAGTCCTTGCAGAGAAACAAAACATTATTAAAAATTACTCTCTGATTTTTAGCTTTTTTTGCCTTGCAGCTGAATGGTTCATCTCCTGTCTAGCACTGGGCTATTCATAGAGAAAATCAGCATTCATATACCCACACAAGAATGCCACTTAATAATATTTCATTGTATTTCATGTAATATAAGAGAGACATGCCAGCTTATATAAACTTCCATTGCCTGTTTGTCTCTGCATCTTCCCAGGCATGCAGCTGCACAGTCATTGTATTCAAAGAGCAAGGGGCTTTTACAGTATGACATTTTATTTTTCCTTTGCTCAGTTTCCAGCAGATGAAAATGTAGATTAGCTCAGGAAAAAAAATTAAATTAAATTTTAAAAAATTCACAAATTTCAGTATGTCTGATTTCACGTCTGGTAGATAGGCTTTGTGTGACTCAGACTATGGGATTTTGGATTTTCCCATATCACAGGTACCGTATTCCCCATTGTCAGTAGCTCAGTGATTAGGGTCTACCAAAAGGGTGGTCTATCAGGAGGACAGAGAGGAAGGTTTTATGAAAGCAGAGAGAGGTTTGGAAGGGCAATACAATGGAGAAAACTAAGGGAGATGTTATGGAAACAGAGAGTACTGTGTAGGTATTAATAAGCAAGTGTTTCTCTAGGGAATTTCCATGGATTGCATTGTAATTAGCTAGGAAAAGGCCTTGTATTTGACCCAGTGTGCAGCACTGCTGTTGTGGTCTATTAAAATTTTCCCTGCTGGTGAACCATCAACATTCTTTTTTTTAAACTGATCTGAGACAATTAAATTATTAAATTCAGGTTTTCAGAGATGATTTTTGACGGGGTAGTGTTAGAAAACATGGATGTTTTTCACTATTGATTATGATGTGACACAGATGGTTATAGAAGAGTAGTTTTGGCTGTATTTGCTCAAATACCATGTTTGCTATAATCACAGTTTTTATAACCAGAAGAGCAGAATAATGCTGATAACATAATTTTCACTAAGAAATGCATTATGCAGTTCTTGGCCAAATCTTCCACTGGACCTTGAAGTACAACTTGTAATTAGAAAAGGAGGACTGAGCCTTTATATGTCTACTGCTACTCAGCCTCTAGGGATATATATTTCTGTTAAATATCCTCCAACTGTATTATTAAGGTAAGGGATTTGCTATGGTCCAAACATAAATCTTCTCTGGCAAAGATAGTTTAGCAAATCTGAAAGAAATCTATAAGAGACAGAAAAATTTTCTATCCTGCAAAACTAGCAGCCTGTAGAGAAGGAAGGAGGTCTTGTCTTGTTTCTGCCAGAAGGAAAGATTTTTTTAATAAGTTGTCATTCGCTTTCCTCCTCCCCAAATACGCAGCTTGAAGGATTTACAAGTCCAGGGTTCAGCTCTGTGTCTTTAAAGCACAAAGAGAAAAGGCGAGTACCTAAAGAGGATGTAGAAAAGTTCTGAGATAATGGAGTGGCAATATTGTATTGTGTGCTTTGGGCACATAATCTCAAACAAAAAAACCCAAAACCCTCAAAAGAAATACAATAGAGGACAATTGTTTCTAGGTGCCTATCTGTTAAAAGCCATTTTTTGAATCATACTTGCAGCTTCATATATTCTCTATGTTAATTTATGGTGCCCCAGTTCATTCTTGCCCTCATGCTGCTCCCTCTCTTGTGCCAGAGTAAGGATTTATGTGATGGCAGGTGAAGCAGATCAAAAAACTGATCCATGTTGAAATTAAGCACAAAAAAGGGGGGGTTAATTTTAATCTGGATCGTGGAACTGATCTCATTTATTAAACAGCTGCATAGATGAGGGAAGATGGAAATGTAGGGAGGAACAGAACGGGTAGAGGAAGGCAAGATTACTTCTTTTGATAGCAGTGCTGACCTGTGACATTCTACAGTGCATGAGAAATTACAGACTGTGAGTGGACTGACTTTTGGAGCACAGTGAATTAACTTATTCTCAAAATTACTGTCAGGCCCTTACAATGTATCATAGATAACCAAATCTGGTTTTAAAGAGGAAAAATAATTTTATTAAAGGGGCAGTGAACTTATTTTGGTTTGTCTCATAAATCACTAACTTATAATAGTCATAGGTAAATCCTTTTAACTATATCCTCCTATATAATTTTTTAAACACGTGTTCTTTTATTTAAAGAGTTGTCTTGAAACAGGTAAATCAATACATATCAATTAAGCTAGATTATGAAATCTTTAACATATTTTCTGTTCATCAAAGTACAAACACTTAAAGACAATGTAGTAATTTCCAATCTATAGACATATTTGCATTAGTTACCAGTCTAGCCAATTGTCTGGATTCTATCCATGTAAATGCAACATTTATCTTTCCCGTACTAATGATTTTAGAATGGTACTACATTGCAAATTGTGTGTTGCAGCAAAATATCTGCAAAACTATATCTCAAATAGTTTGGAGACATCTTTGAACATCAAGGGATGAATGTGGCTTATACCATTCAGATGAAATATGATTTAGGCAGAAGTAAACAAAGGTTTTTCATACGCATTTAGAGTGCTTTCCTTTCTTAGTATGAAGGTTTTAAAGTATGTGTAGAGAAAATTCTGAAGTACCTTTCTGCAGATTTAAAGCAAACTTTCTTTTTTCCTGTGGCTTAGAAAAGATAAGGAAGAATGGCTGTAACCAAGCATATACCATGACTTGGAAAATGCCTGTATTTCTCTTCATTCTTAAATGGTAAATGTTTATCTTCTAACACCTTTCCTGGAAATCAGATCTCTTGCTAAGGAGCAAATGTGGTACAGGTTTGTTTTACTGAGGTGGTATCTTGATCACATCTGAGAAAAATCTGTGTTAAATAGAGCAGTTCAGGGGTCACTTAATTTACAGTGAGCATTCTGGCTTGTTGAAAGGAACTTGGGTTTCTTTAAATGAAACTATTTCTATCTTAGGGCTTTTCTCTTTGTAGTACACCTGTGACTAGTAATTGGAGAGTGTAATTCAATTCTTTGCATAAAGCACACTTCTTTACGGACAAATGGATAAAATATGTAACATGAAAAAATGGCATGGAAATCTGCAGTAAGAGAGCTCTTCTAAAAGCTGTCTGGTTTACCTATGCACTTCGTTGTTTTTATCTGCAACAGTACATGTCTTTCTGATGCTGCGGGCATGCCCTGGGTCACAGAAAGCAGAAATATTCTGGAATTTCATTAGAAAGCCTGAGCTTTCTGTGGAGTAAAACTGGTGACCAAAAGTATGAGCATACATAAAAAGTTAGTTGTAATTATTAACAACTTCACTAGAGGTACTGCACAATTGTATCAATGACACAACATTCAAGACTGGCAAGTGCTGTCCATGAAATCTCATGTTACCTTTACTACTTGCAATTATGCTGTCAGTCAGTTTTGTTTGGGTTCGAGTGTTACACCTCTAACTCTTAGACTTGGGTGAAGTATTTCTCACTAGCTAAGAATGCCTTCAGAACAAAGAGGGTGAGTAGGAGGATTAGTGTGAGCTTGTGATAAGCCATCTTTACACTTCCAACTCTTCTAACTCTGTGTGATAGAACAGCTTATCAAATGATTAAGAGATAGGGATGTAAAAGGATGGCTATCTTGGATTCAGCCTAATTATCATAGCAAAAATAATTATGGAGTGCTTTTAAAATGCTTAGAGCAGCAATAGTAAGAAGTGAAATAGATTCTATCGGCATCTGTAAGAGGCACTGCTTTAGAGGCTCACTCCTTAATGATCTGCTTATGATGAGAGGTTTCACACAAAGGGCATCTTTCCTCCGTGTGCTGGTGGTTCCCGTGCTTCTGAGACCAAATTATTTAAACAGAGGTATGCTCTCAGTTTCTCCTGAAGTCCTCTAGAAAATTTTACCAAATTCTTAAGCTGACTTCTGCTCTGCCATCCTAGACAGCAGCCAAATGCCATCCATCTCTCCAGTCAGGCTCAATAGCAGCATTTGGAAGCTGCTTCCTAAATTTATGTAAAGAAATACCAGATCTAACATTGGAAAACAGCTCTCCAAAGAGAGACATGCATGCTCAGACATCTAGGCAATAGATTCTGGATTCAGACTATGAGTGGGATGATGTTACTAGCTATGCTGAGCACCGAGCACCTCTGCCATAGCATTAGCAATAAAGAATTATATGGCCTTAATATTTCATCTTGCAGTTCCAAAACCAATAAACAACAGCATGTGAGGGAGGAATTACAGTCTCTAGAAATGGCAGTACTCCCTGCTCCTTAAAGTTTAGATTTAGTTTCAGTCTGGGCCAAGATATAGTACAAGAACCAATGATTCTTCCAGTCTTCCTAAGTGGAGGAGTAGAGGAACCTCCACTATGTTAGATCAGTTTTATTTCTTAGTGGATTTTTGGATGATGGTTTTATCCTGGATTGGGAAACCTTAACTCTGGCATACCTAGGTGTGAGTTAGTTTGTGTGAGTCTAGTTAGTTAGAAATCTCAGTAAATTATCCTTTAATTACATAGAGATTTGGAAAGAATGCTTCCTGAGCTCAGAGACAACACTTGGTAGATTATATGACACATTTCTTTAAATGAGCTGTTACCCTAATAGGCCAGCATCTATTCCTATATTGAGTCTTTAGTGAAACCGCAATAAGAACCCTTACAGTCTAATTAATTTACTTGAAGCCTTAAAACAAAAAACAAATGAACAAAACCCCAAAAAACCCCATAGTGGCCTATTGAACTATGCTTAATTATTCACCGCAGCAGTCTATCAGTTACAGTGAGGTATTTAAAAATAAGAACTATATAGTATCACAGAATCAGAGAAAGGTTTGGGTTGGAAGAGACGTTAAACATTATCCAGTTCCAACCTCTTGCCATGGGTGGGATGTTACCCACTAGACCAGGTTGATCAAAGCCACACCCAACCTAGCCATGAACACTTCCAGGGATGGAACATCCAGAGCTTCACAGAGGAACCTGTTGCAGTGCCTTACCACCCTCTGAATATGGAGTTTTTCCTAACATCTCATCTAAAGCTCTCTTAATTTAGTTTAAAACCACTACCACTTGTCCTATCACTATCTGTCCGTACAAAAGGTCCCTCTCCCTTTTTTTTAATGAGCCTCCTTCAAGTATCACAGGATTGTTGGGGTTGGAAGGGACCTCTGGAGATCATCTACTCAAACCCTCCTGCCACGGCAGGTTCACCTCCAGCAGATGACACAGAACTCCTTCTGATGGGTTTTGAAGGTCTCCAGAGACACAGACTTCATGACCTCTGTTCCAGTGCTCTGCCACCCTCAACATAAAGTTCTTCCTTATGCTGAGGTGAAACTTCTTGTGTTCTAGTTTATGGCCATTGCTCCTCATCCTGTCACTGCCCACCACTGCAAAGAGTCTGGCACCATCCCCATGGCACCTGCCTTTGACACATTCGTATGTATTAATGAGATTTTTCTCCCACTCTTCTCTGGACTAAACAGGCCCAGCTCCTGCCGTCTCTCATCATGAGAGATGCTCCCAAGCACTGGAAGGCCACAGTAAGGTCTCCCCAGAGTCCTCTTTCCTCCAGGCTGAACAACCTCAGCTCTCTCAGCCTCTCTTCAGAGGAAAGGTGATCCAGCCCACTAATCACTTTGCAGCTTGTACCATTAGGGAACTACCTCTAATTTTCATTTGTAAGATCGGGATAGCCATTTTAAATGGTACTTATGGCTTGCGGGTTTTCCATGTAGGCAGGCAGAGACGGCAGGAAGCTTTCTTAATTGCAAGGTCACCGTTTCTGAAGTTGGGGTCTATCCTCCGCACCGTCTCTCGGCGGGTGCCCGCCCGGCAGCGGCCGCCTTGGGCCGGGCCTCACCCGGCAGGTCGCGGCTCCCCCCCGCCGCTCTGACTCACGGCCCGGCCCCACTTACACAAACTCGGCGGTCGGTGCCGAGCTGGGGCCGCCCGCTGTGCGGGAGTGGGAGGGGGCACGGGGCAAGACGCCCGCCCTGAGGGGACGGAGCCTTCAGGGCGGGTGTGGGGGCGTGACGGCGCTCCCGTCCGAGGGATTAACGGCGGCCCCGCTGTCCCGTTGCGGACGACGATTTACCTGAGTGGCCACCTCCCTCCTTCCCTCCCTCTTTCCTTTCTTCATTCCTTCCCAGAACCAGTGGTTTCGGCGGAGAGGGAGTGGACCCCGCCTGGCCCCTCCCCGGAGAAACTTTCCGCCGCCGCCCGCGCCAGGTAGGGGCTGGTCCCGCTGCGGCAGGAGCCGTGAGGGGGCGGTGGCGGCTGGGACGGGCCCTACACCGAGTTTCGGAGCTGTCGCGCTGCTCCTCGGCCTCGTCGGCGGGCGGGGCGGGCTGGGCTGTCAGGCCGGTGTTCTCCCCCCCGGCCGAGCAGCTGCCGTCTGCCGCAGGGCCGCCGCGGGCTGAGGGCAGTATATAGGTCAGTGGAAGTAATGCCCGCCTAATCCCCTTTATCTTTTTGGCTCGGCTTTTCTGCTGCTGCTTTTTAGGGCGATCATTGGGCAGCGTTGGTCGCAAACTTCTGGGAGAGAGAGGACCCAGGCTTCGCGCAGGGCTGTGTGAGCGGGCGAGTGCCGAGGTGAGAGCATGGGATACGCGCTTTTATTTTCGGGAAGGCTTGTTCCTCCCAAGTGTGACGCCTTACAGAGTGCCAGGTATTCCTGCGTAGGGCTGTCACCCGCGTGACCCTGTGCAAGGGTGCTCAGTTTGGGTTCGGACTTCTGTTTTAACAGGTTCATGAACGTTGATTATTTTTTTTCTCTTTGCGTCACTCACCGAATCACCGAAGGCTATTTCGGCATTTGCTTTGGATGCCAAAGGAAGGTAGAGATCTCGGCAACTTCGGCGGACGGGTAACTGGAGAAGGCAGTTTGCCCTGACAAGGTGATTGGTGTGTTGCTTTCTCTGATCTTTGGGGAACTACTAGCAAGGTCAAGTGAACCTTTCTCTTGCCCCAGGGTGTTGGTAGCAACTCGGCATGATTGAATTGCTCCATATGGACAAATACATAGGTGCTGGCAGGTGCCCACTGTGTGCTGGGACGTTGTGCGTAGGGCCAGCCTGCCAATATAGGAGTTTGCTAAGGTGGGATGTGTGGTTTCTTATAACTGAGAAAGGCTAGGGCACACTTGATGGTATTCGAAGATTTTTATTTCAGTCTGATTTTTCTTTTCCCTGGGCTGTTTGATTGGTTTTGTGATTAGCATTAACATATCTCATACAATGATAATAAGAAACCAAAATGCATAAAAATGATCGTGTAATTTTGTGTGCCACCCTATTACTTCTGATTGAACTGAATGTGACTTCAGAATCTGCCATCTCTGCCTAGGTATTTTCTGTTGATCAGTGTGAAACTGATGCTGTGTAAGAGTTTGTAGTTGCATTTTCCTTCTGTACAATAGTGTTTTTATTCTCCCTTATAGCAATAAGAAGGATCTAGGGCCTCATCTTCTTAGTGGGGAACCATGAGGTTTTATTTTTATTTTCATTTTCAGGGAGAAGAGGTAGTGATAATAAATTGTCCATTCAGAGAGATCTTTTATACGCTAATAAGGTAGTAGTGTTAGGTCATGCAGAATAGAGCCATGTCTCTGCCCTGTGCTGGTTTTATATCATAATTTCTAGAAGTAAACCTTTTAGAATAAACGTTGATTGTAAGGGTTTGTAATACCCAAAGGAGTGATGGCAAAATAGGGTTTTCACATTATTTGTGGTGCTTTACTTGTGCTGGGTTGTGTGTGTACAAGAGTCCAACTGATCTGAAACTAATCTAAGAATTAGGACCTAATGCTGTAATTCGTTTCTTCCTCTCTGGCTCTGCTTTAATGAACATAGAAGGTCAAAGGGAGAAGGGGAAGACAGAAAAACTTACAATCCACAAGGTGAAGTGTAAATAGTTGTAGAGGGCAAGATTGTACCAGTGAGATATTGATGTGAGGATGGCACTGGTGAAACTCATGGACCATCCAGATGCCTTTTTCTCTTATCTGTCTCAATGAAAACTGATGTTTTCAATTGACTTTTGCTAACAGCTGTTTTAGTCTGTTTATTGACTCCTGGTGCTTGATGATATGTTCTTTGAAAAAGAAGTGAATCCTATTAGAATGATGAAAAATGTGTGGACAAAGCCTGTGGAAGAAACTTAGCTTTATGTACATAGTTTTTTTTTTTCTTTAAACTTTATTGTCTCTAAACTATATGGTGGTGCTGGTAAAAACTGGATTGTCCTCTGTAATGGTTTTGGCTTTGAGTTGTTTTTCTTGTTTTATTGTTGGGGTTTTATTCCCCTAAACGGGATATAAACCTTCATAAAATCTGAAGCCAAGAGAACCAAATTGGAGAAGCTGCTGCTAATGTGGTTTCATTTGATCCTGGCATGAAACTGAGTTTTAGAAATCTATAGCTATGTTTTCTCTTCAAAAAGATTATAATGATGCATCGATGCCTGTCAAGCGTAAGTTCAGATTTACAGACTCTCAGTACCATCTGAAGCATCAGTTTCTGTTAAACTGTACATTGAAGGATTATTAAGATTACTTTAATATACATCATTTTAAGACTTCTTTTTAACAAAGAATTTATTCACAAGTGCTGCTGTTCTTCCATTGCATATCTTTATTATATATAAATGCTTCTTTTTGATGCCTGCAGAGGGTTTCATTGCAAAGGATCTCCAAATTTTCATTACTCTGATGGGAATCTTGTTTAGTTCTATAATCTTGGAGTGGCATACTTGACTTTTTAAAGATGCAGTTCTCCACATCGTGATCTGATGTTACTGTGAGCAGTAGTTTCCCTCAGACATGAGAGAGGTGTGTTCTCTCTCTCTCTTTCTTTCTCCCATGGCATATTTAGTGTAGTTGATATGTTTGTTGTGTACTGCTGAGAACAAGGTTTTTTTGACCTCTTGTTCCAGTCATCATTTTTGGTAACAATTTTATAACTATATTTTGGTTTAAACTCTCAGACTTTTCTATTCAGACATGCTGGCTAGGCATTGTTACCTTACCTATGGTCTCTTATCAGCCTAATGGGATAGGTCAGTTTTATACTAAATAGCTGCAACCCCAACAAAATAGTCACATTCTATATCCCCATCAGAATAACCACCAGGAAGAGGGCATCAAGGAATGCTGTTGGCAGAATAGTACTTTTTGTGACCTGCTTTTGGGTGTGTTTCAGGTAATGCAGTACCCAACAGCAGATGCCTATATTTTTGGTATGTTGTAGTTGCACTTTTAATGCTCTGGTAGGGTTGAGTAAAGACAAACAACCTTGGGGTGCTTCCAGAAGAAGCTACAAAAGTCTGCACTGGTCAAAAGTTTGGGCATGAGTGACCTAGAAATTCTGGAATCTTTTTCAGTCCTTTTTGCAATACAGTATAATGGTCAAATAAAGACTTGTAAGTAGATGCTGGTATGGCTATTCTGTAGGAATGTCTGTATCTTTAAAAACTCATGCAAACAGCTTTCAAGAAACAGTGCCTTTTCCTGACATGATTAATTTTTTTGAAAAGTAGAGGTAGGACTTCATTGTGTCATGGGGTAGCAGGTCAGTTAGACCTGGATCGAATTGGTGAGGCAGCACCTCAAGTCCTGGGTCCAGTTCTGGGCCCCTCACTGCAAGAAGGACATTGAGGTGCTGGAGCATGTCCAGAGAAGGGCAGTGAAGCTGGTGAAGGGTCTGGAGAGTGAGTCCTGTGAGGAATGGCTGAGGGATCTGGGGGTGTTTAGCCTGGAGAAAAGGAGGCGCAGGGGAGATCTTATCATTCTCTACAACTGCCTGAAAGGAGCCTGTAGCCAGGTGGGTGTTGATCTCTTCTCCCAGGCAACCAGAGACAGAGGAAATGGCCTCAAGCTGTGCCAGGGGAGGTTCAGGCTGGACATGAGGAATAATTTCTTCACTGAGGAGGTGGTTAAGCATTGGCATGGGCTACCCGGGGAAGGGGTGGAGTCACCATCCCTGGGAGTGTTCAAGAAATGACTGGATGTGGCACTTGGTGCTATGGTTCAGTTGTCATGGTGATGTTCAGTCACAGGCTGGATTTGATGATCTTGAAGGTCTTTTCCAACCCTAACAATTCTGTGATTCCAATGAATTAATGGTTTTGAATGCACTTGTGAATGTGTACAGTAAGTGCTTCTGGCTTAATGTCACTCCATTGTAGTACATGTGTACACACACCAGTACATTTTAAAGTGTCGACTTAACTGTGGAGGTGCTGTGATGGTAACAAAGCATTCACCAGCTGAAGTTAGTGTTATGAACTCAGAGGAGCTTTGGGAATGCATCTTCCCTACTTTCTGTTGTAGGTATTGATCATAAGACTTCCTATTATTACTGGTAGATACATCTCGGTCAAGGACTCAGTGATGGTATGATAAGAATACTTTGCATGTTAAACCATGTGGCCAAAAAATTCTTGTCAAAGAATAATCCTGAAGGGCATGTCCAGGTGAGGCAATTACATGTGGAATTGAAACAGAGCTGGTGAGAGTGGTAATATAGGCTCAAGGCATGTGAAGACATAATCTAAGAACGTGTTACCTGCGATATCAAGTGGGATTACCTTTAATTAGCAGAGGAAAGATTGCAAACATGACACAAGTATAGCTATCTGCATGCAGGAGCCCACCATGAAGTTGGGACTTTGACTCAGATTATCTCTGAACCAAATGTAGCACCTTTTCCTAGCAGTTGGAAAACTTGCCCTGAAATTTATTCTGTTTAAAACTGTGGTGGCTTCCCATGGGTGGTGAGTTATTGGGAAATCAATGACTTCTTTATCTTTTTTTTTTCCTTAACAAAAAAGTAAAATTTTAATGCAATACTGAATTGCTTATGTGTACAGTAATGTTAGACCACGACAGTTAATTCTGCTCTAATCATAGTGAGCATGGTGTTATCTACCTTTTGTGTGAGAACACATATAACATAGCTAGATTAGTGCTAAAGTATGAGGCAAATTCTTATCAGGTAGTTTTTGCCATTTAGCTTTAGAAGCACAGTCAAATGTCTTTTCACCTTGTTCCTCTACTGTAGTCTCCATATGACAGACATGGTTTTGTTTATTTAAACATTTGCATGCCTTAGAAGAACTTGAACTTGGCCCTTTTTTTCTTTTCTTTTTTTTTTTTTTTTTTAAAGACAGGAAAGCTGTGAGGTAATAAAAATGTGCAGATTCTTTGTGTAAATAACTATTACTGAAAGACAATTGTGCCCATTATCCTTCTGATTCTAGCTCTTTTTTGCAAGTTGCCCATATTGTATATTGGCGAAGATTAGGATTTATTTCTGTGAAAACTTTTATGTAGAAAGACCATTCGAACAATAGTTGAGTTTGCCTGCAGAACTGATCAAATTATGCGCTCGAACAAGCTCGCAATTGAAAGGATTTCCTCATGCATGTGAAAAAAACCCCAACCTTTAAAGTATTGACAGTCCTTATATTCCAGTAAACCTTTGGATTGTAACTTGAATTTAGCTGTTGTCTAACAGTTGAGGAGTTAAACTGCTGAAGAATCAATCCCACTTGCATTCACAAAATCCTTTGTAAAACCTCAGATAATTACAAGTTGAAGGTGGAACATCAATAAGTTGCTACCCTGGACTCATGGCTCTTATTAAACAGAACTGTGCTGTTTCCGCCTTGCACGTTTGTGGCATTTTTACACTTATGCCATAAATATGTTTTAGTTCAGTATTATAAATTCAGTATTCCTGTACGAAAACCTATGGAGGTCAAAAGTTTATCTCCCCTTTTGAGGAACTCATTGATTTCCAGTGCTAGACTTTGTAGAAGGTGCATGCCCCCAACCACAGCACGATGTGGATTTGTTTTGGAAGTGAGGGCTCTGTTCCTCTCTGTGAGTGGAATTAGAATTGTGCTGGTTTCTCTGCCTGACCAGGTTAAGGTAACAACAGGTGCTAAGCAGCCAAAAATTTTAGTGCAAACCACAAAGATCTTCAGACAAGTGTATGTTGCTCCT
>WEKY01025677.1:0-36866 GCA_013390045.1 Picathartes gymnocephalus
AGTGGAGGGGGGGTCAAATTTCAGTAACATGTATTATACATTTATTATTTTTTAAAATATACATAACCTTTGTGCTGAAAAAATATTTGTGATGTTCCACACAAATTTTTGTACTGTGTTGTCCAGCTCAAGTTATTTCAGCAGGTGTAATCCAAAATGGAATTATATATCCTGTAAATTTTTTTTATTGATTTCTTTTTTATTACTGCTACACATTTATAGTAACTTGAGACACAGTTTAAAATATCATGCAGCTGATATTTTTCTTAGTTTTTAAAGGTCAAGAGATTTATGTCTTCATCTGTAGATCGTTTAAAAGTCTTTTCTTTAGCACATCTCTGAAAGAATAGGATTTAGGTATCATCCTTTTATTCTGATGCATCTCTGAAAAAGATATGGTATGCCTCTTACATTGTACTTAAGTGGGATAAGAAAGGTTTGGTACTTTTGTCTGAATTCTGTTTCAGTTACATTAGAGAAATATCACTTAGAATTAATATGGGAATAGAGTCAACATGAGACCAGCTTTTGGTTTTCAGAAAATTCTGTTCATTCCTATGAAATAAGTAAAAGCATCAGTGCAAAGTCAACATGGGAGATAATTCAAGAATGAAACTCTGAAAGTTTGTTACTTAGAATTCTGTGTCTGAAATCCAGAGACTGATATTAAAATTACTTATTGAAGAAGCAAGATGAGATCTAAAGGGCATGAGGTTACAAAGGAATAATGCAGAATATATCTCAAGACCTTTTTGTCCCAGAGCTACAGCTGAGGGCAGCCAGAAAAGCAGTGCACATACCTCTGGCACTGCCCCTGTGGAATCATGTGGATAAGCTGCACATACACTCCAAGGGAAGGTGCCTCCTGAGCTCACCTACTGCAAATGAAGGAATCTCAAGAAACTCTTTGAAGACCAATTGTTGCAAACCTTAATATAATTAGCATTTATGCAACTCATTTGGCAAAAATGTGCTATATACCTTTCCAAGAACAGACAGCATGATTGTTTTTAAGGCTTATATAATTTTAGTGTTAGTTAAAGTAATATTTTAGTGCAAGAACAACTGTGTATTGCTACAGTTTTGCTTTGGCACATGCACTAAGCCTTAATGCAATTATGAAGATGACTAAAGGCCATGTCAAGAACAGGTTGCCACTGTGTTAGGCAGCTCAACAGCTGTTTGATTGTGCAGGTTACATCTCTGCTTCACTTAAATTGACAGTAAAATATCATGGTGGATACGGATTTATTTACACCTAATGATGAGCTTTTAAAATTAAGTGGTTATTCACAGTATGAGGGAGTATTTTGTATTTTGAGAATTTAAAAGGCAGTGTGCTAACAAAGATGAGAGCTGTAGAGAGTGGTGGGGTTTCTTCCTGAAATGGAAGATGTTCCGTTGCAGAAATAGTTCTGTCTTATTGAATCACAAGATACCATCCTGATTTAAATTAAGGAACAATGTCAGGAAGTTTTCTGCCTGAAGAACTCATGCAATATTAGTAGTACCGCAGGAGGACTTTTAATTTTTCTGTTACATCATTAAAATGTGATGCTTTCAGCTGGGGTAGAGTTAATTTTCTTCACGCTGGTTGTCATGGGGCTGTGTTTTGGATTTGTGCTGAACACAGGGTTGATAATATAGAGATGTTTTTGTTGATGTTGAGCAGAGCTTACACAGAGCCAAGGCCTTTTCTGCTTTTCATTCTGCCACAAAGGCAATGGGGCTGGGAGGAGACACAGTTGGGACACGTGACCCAGAGTGCCAAAGGGATATTCCAGACCATATGGCATCGTGCTCAGGACATAAAGTTTGAGGAAGAAGGAGGAATGGGGAGAGATTTGCAGTGATAGAGTTTGTCTTACCAAGTAACTGTTACATGTGATGGGGCCCTGCTCTCCTGGGGGTGGATGAACACCCGCCTGCCCATGGGAAATAGTGATGGAATTCCTTGGTTTGTTTTGCTCGTGTGTGCTGCTCTTGCTTTCCCTATTAAATTGTCTTTATGTCAACATATTTCTCTACCTTTTACTCTTCCAAATCTCTCCCCAATCTCACTGGTGGGGGAGTGAGCCAGTGGCTGGCTGGGACTTGGCTGCTGACTGGGGTTAAACCACGACAGCCTGTAACTGTGGTAGGACTTTAGATTGCTGGGGTTTTTTTCCAAAGTAGACTATTTGAATTTCTATACATATTCAAGCAGCATTAGAAAATATACATTTTTATAAAATGAAGAAGTAAAAGTCTCAGAGGTAACCAATAACTCTTTAGTCTGTTTTCTTCAATTCTGTCAGGTAAAAATATGAATATTAATGAGATTAAAGTGGCTTTTGTATGTGCTTTGCAAAACTGGAAAATCAAGGCCAGAAGCATTGTCTGTGATTCCTCCCACAGCAAAGGAATTACATTAAAGAGAGGCTCCCGAATAAAGAAATAACAGGGAAATGGCCAGTGCTGAAGGACTGAATTTCCTACTGAAAAGAGTGTTTTATTTAACCAAAGCCTCCGATAAGTTGTCCTGAAGGGCTGTGTTGGGTAATCATTGGTGCCTTTTATTAGAAGCATGCAGTTATCTAAATGATGCCTTATATTAAATATAGTCAATTATGAATTTTCATTCATAGTACAGTGTCTCATGGGAAAAGCATGAGAGCTGGAAAATTGGCAAGTAAAGGCTCAGAGGAGCAAACCATAGTATTCTTCAGTTTTTTGAATGTTAAAATGGCAATATTGACATAAACTGGGGAAATGCTGTTTTAACTGGAGAGCATGTAGTCTACCTAACCAATGCTTTGAAAACAGAAGAACAGTGGAAATTTGAGTTTTGTGGACTGGGTAGTTGAATCTTCTCTAACTGCGGTAAGAAATAGTATGGATTTGCACATATCTTGGAGAACCAGCTGTGCTTTAAAAATTATTTTTTGCCTTTCTCACTCCAATACCATCTGTATTTGCCTGTTCACTTGCATAAACAGAAATAACATAGACTTTGTAGACAGTAACTACCTCTCCCCTCACATCTGGCAATTTGCAAAGGCACACATTAGACACAATCTTGAGGGAATACATTTAAATGGTTTTTAAGGAGGTGGGGTTTTTTGTCTTTTTCTAAGCCTAAAGAAATGAGAGTCAGTAGAAAGAATATGGTATGTAATTACATTTAATAAAATAAGATAATTGTTTGCTAACAGCTTGTTAACAGTTTGCTAACTGCATTAGGCTTCTTTCTGCAGCCCCAGACAGCAGCAAATCTAGGTTAGCTATTGTCTCCAGCCAAAAGGTATGGACAGATACAGATGGCTCCTATGGGACACTGATGGCATGCACCTGTTCCAGGAAGCCATTCCAGGTGCTCTGGATGAGGGGATAAATTGGGAAGCAGAGCCATGGCTCCATCAAGGGTAGGGAACATGCTTCGTGTGTACCTCGGCAACCTGGGTGTGGAACACAAGGGGAGGTTTGCAGAGAGTCCAGACCCACCAGCCAGTAGCAAAACAGCATCTGTTTCCAGGGTAGGGTCACTCACAGATTTCTTGGCTCACGCATAGTGGTGCATGCTAGTGATACCTGCCACGGTTATGTTTTAGCTGGTGAAAAATGTTTCATTTCCCACAGTAAGTTTTCTGTTTAGTCTTGGGGATAATGAGGATATCTATGTGAGAAAGCAAAATTAACTGTGAAAATCACAGTTCTACCCTGACAAATAATCTTCACAAAAGGCTAGGACTGGAAAAAGCATTTTGCTAAATGACTTGTGAAGAATCTGGGGCAGGACTCATTGTTAACATTTAACTTAAGCAAGAGATTTCTTAGATTTCTTGCTTTTACCGCACAAAGGTTTCTTCTGCATCCTAGTAAATGTATATTTAGTAAAAGCACTGCCACATCACGATACATTTTTACATGTTTACAGAATTTTTAGCATTGGAATTTCAATGCAGTGCTGTCTGATTTTATACTACTGCACCATACTAAAAGAAAACGAAAACAAACCAAACAACAAATTAAAAAGAAAAGTCTAAGCTTTCCATCCTTAGTGATTATCATTTACGTCTGCAAAAAGATCACCAGCCCCATAATAAATCACCCTGTGTTCCCCTTTTGTGACTGGAAGTGTTTAGAAAGGGATCATTCTGCAATAAATGTCAAACGCGTGTTTTATCTAAATATCTCAACGTACTCTACTGACAAAGTTTAGTTAGGGATAATTTATACTCCTCAGTAGCCAAAGTAATCTATGGGTTCTTTTAAATTGCCATTGTTTCTAAAATAAACTCACTTGGCTGTGAAGCATGAAGCAGAATTTGAAACAATATTTCATAAATCTGTCGCTGAAGATTAAAGCAATCTTTAATTTACAAATGCTGTAACCAGCTCTGTATGTTTACTTTGCAGAGCTTTGGAAATTCAAGCATCTCTCATGCCTCTAACCACAGCTTCTCACAAGTTCACTGAAGAACAACCAGGGCCAGAAAATCTCCGTGTGGCTTCTGTAAGTCTCCACTTACTGGTGTTTTTCAGTACAGCTGGACTCAATAGCATGCAAGGGCAGCCTATGAACACAGGAAAGGGAACACAGACTTCTTCTTCTTCTTCCTACCCATAACTGGAAGCTGGAAACTGTCCCGTGTTCCATACATTGACTGAAGGTAAATATGGACCAATCCCACTATGAATCATCAGCTCAGCCTTCCTTGTTCACCCATTAAATGCCCAGCTCATCCAGACTCTCACAATTGCAATGGTCTTTTCTCTACCTTTCCTTTTTTCTTGCTCATGCCCTGTGGGAATATTGGCATTAGGGCATTTTTTCTTACCAAGGTTTACCTCTTGGTTTCCCACCACTGCTTCACCTCCCTGCTCAGACATAAGTTAAATCCTCCTTCCCATGCCCTCATGGGTTATCAATACCTTGTTTATGTATCACATGGATGAGAAGCATTGTAATGGTGTTGACTTCTAAGAAGAGATGGTTGTTCTTTTCAGTGAAACAGAAGCAACTGCATTCAGTTTAGTGTTGATGTAAAGCAATTTAAAGAAAAGCAAACATAATCAACGTATATAAATGGAAGAATAATTTTGACTTGACTATGTTTCCAGGTAGACATTTTAATAAAGCAAGTGCTAGGCTGACAAGTCAATTTAAACAGTATTTACAAAGCCAGGCTCAGCAGTTCATTGGCTGTGAATCTTCTCCAGCATATAAACCCTACCCTATACAGACCACCAATGTCACCATTCTGTATTGCATTGCTGGAACAGCCTTTACCATTAGTCTATGTGATGTTCTTGGATGTCTTTCAGTTTAACACTTGCATTCTGATAGAAGAGTTATATACTCCTTTAGACAAAGGAAAAAAAGAATAAAAGAGAATGATTCATTCATCATTCACTTACAAGGTGAATTGAGGAAAAAAATCTACACACGGAGTGTATGTGTCATAATTACTGAACACAAAGGCTTCTGTTGCTTGAATGCCTTGTAACTCCTTCTGAATTTAACCTAAAAAGTCCAAATGAACCTTTTCAGTATTCAGTATTTTTTCTGCCTGTTTTCCTTCTCTTTCCAAAATATTTACTGAAATTTTGTGCTTAACTTTTTAGATCAATAAACTTTGCATCCAAGCAAAAAAAAAAAAAAAAAAAAGAAGAAAAACAAAACAAAACCCAAAAAAGCCCAGTAAGACTGTGCCCACCTGCATTTCCAAAACAGACTTTTGTGGTTTTATGTTACCACTTATACCACCATCACAATTCTCTATGTTTTCCAGGGAAATATCTCACAGAATGCGTCCCTTAGTCTTTTGTCTAAATTTGGTAACAGTGCATGGGAAAATAACTTTACATAGATTAAGTTGCTGGTATGCCAAGATCATTGCCATTCAGTGTGATCTCATTGTTTCCTTGCAGTTTCTCTTGTGTGCCTTTGTTATATGGAAATGGAAGGAACTTCAGAGCAAGAACTCTTATTTATTCTGTGCTTGCACAACACCTCACATTATGTGACATGCTCAGGAATAGACAATAATAGAATAAACAACTATACTGGGTTTGACAGATTATATTAAATCATCATACACTGCACTTAATTACTGAAAGCCTCTGAATACATGCAGCAGTTCTGTGGAATAGGTTATAAGTTTATTAAAGTTCAAACATAATTACTGATATTTGTTCACAAGAGACTTGTCTTGTTATGATGGAGAGTAGACCAACCCTGCAGTCTCACTACAACCGCCTTTCAGGCAGCTGTGGAGAGCAGTAAGGTTTTTCTGAGCTTCCTTTTCTCCAGGCTAAGCAACCCCAGTACCCTCAGATGTTCCTCAGGACTTGTGCTCCAGACCCTTCACCAGCCTTGTTGCCTTTCTCTGGACACACTCCAGCCCCTCGAGGTCATTCCTGAATTGAGAGGCCCAGAACTGGACACAGCACTCGAGGTGTGGCCTCACCAGTGCTGGGTACAGGGGGGCAATCACTGCCCTGGTCCTGCTGGCCACGCTGTGTCTGGTACAGGCCACGATGCCTTTGGCCTTGGTGACCACTTGGACACACACTGGGTCACGTTCAGCCACTGTCAACCAGCACCCCCAGATCCTTCTCCACCGGGCCAATTTCCAGTCACTCTGCCCCATCCTGTAGCACTGCATGGGGTTATTGTGGCCAAAGTGTAGGACCTGGCACATAGTCTTGTTGGACCTCATGTCCTTGATCTTGCCACTTTTATCCAGCCTGTCCAGGTCCCTCTGCAGATCCCTCCTACCCTTCAGCAGATCAACACTCCCCACTCAGCTGGGCGTCATCTAGAAACTGACTGAGGGTGCCCTTGATCCCCTCATCTGGATCATTAATAAAGTTATTAAACACAACTGGTCCCAGTGCTGAGCCCTGGGGAAACGCGCTAGTGACCAGCCACCAACTGGATGTAGCATCTCTCACCACCATTCTCTGAGCCCATGAGTCCAGACAGTTTGTTACTCAGTGAACAAAACTGCCACCCATGTCATGAGCAGCTAGTTTTTCCAGAGTACTGTGGGAAATGGTGTTAAAGGCTTTACTGAAGTCCAGGTAGACACATCCACAGCCTTCCCCTCATCCACAGGTGTGTTGTCATATGAGGAGATCAGGTTTGTCAAGCAGGATCTGCCCTTCACAGACCCATACTGGCTGAGCCTGATCCCCTGGTGTCCTGCACGTGCTGCATGATGGCACTCGAGACGATCTGCTCCATGACCTTCCCCAGCACCAAGGTCAGGCTGACAGGCCTATAGTTCCCCACATACTCCTTCTGGCCCTTCTTCCACACACTCCAGGAAGCTCCTAGACTGTCCCCTCTCAGCTGTATTGTATTTCCAGCAGACATTTCTAAGTCCCCCATGAGAACAAAGGCTAGCAATTGTGAGACTTTTCCCAGTCCCTTACAGAATATCTCGTCTGCCTCTTCCTCCTTGTTGTGTGGTCTATGCATTACTTGCATAAGCATAGTGATAATAATTGCACAGTAGTGTCTTAATGGGCACAACTGTCCATGTGGAAGGCTGAGTCTCTAAAATTAAGGCCTATAAAACTTTCTGGTTTATGGCTCCATGGATGTTAATTTCCAAAGTTCACATCTTTTAAGGTAGTCAATGACCTCATTGTTGTGGATGTGTTTGTGAGACATTGAAATCCTCTCTACAATATCAAACTTCGATGACGTTGAAGAATTCTCATCTTCTGTCTTCAAGTCATCAAATAATGCCAATAATATGGGAAAATTCTTCCTGTTTATGCTATCCTGCCTTCATCTTGCATAATTTAACAGTAGCTAAAAAAAAAAAAAATTAGATTGGGTGGACTGAATCCCAGGTGAGCCAGACTCTATAAAGATCTGCCTTTTGATACTGCCAGTTAAAAGGCATGGGAAAGAAGATGTAGATGATAGCAGCTATAATGTAGTTAGAGCTTTCTGTCAATCCTTGTTCAATGCAAAAGCCTTGTGGAACAAAGGAGCTCAGAGAAGGGAGTTCATAATGATTTTTGTCTGGAGGGAAATAGAAATTAACTATCACCACAACCAATTAAGTAATTGTCTTCCAAAAAGCACTGATGTACAATGTCACATAACTGAGTTAAGTGCCAGAACCTAACAGCATCTGAAGATTATTTCAGTAATTATACCTACATTAAAAAAAAATTGCATTCTCACACTCAAGGATACAGGAAACTTAATTTACAACTTTCTGAAACTACCTTGTTCTAATAGAACTACATGTACAACCTTCAATTTGCTAAGCACTTATTATAATACAAATAGGTATCTTTTAAGTAGGTAGTTTTCATAGGATGAAAATTATGTATCCAGCCTTTAAAGAGCCAAATTAAAATTTACATGACAGATATTCACTAGGGTGGTTTGTTTATTTTTAATTTTCAATTCATATGGAGCTCTGTTGTTTAAAAAGTGATAAATTCTGGGCCTTTTCCTTTGTTATAGGAGCTAGAAAATAGCAATTTAATTTTTTACAAGTGAAAAAGCCTCATTCTGCTAGTTTTAGGTAGAATAATGGTCCTGTCAGAGAAAGAATATTCAAGCATGGACAATACACAATATATTAAAAATACACCTCATCATTATTGTATCAGAAAACAGATTGTTTTAAAAATGAGCATGAGTTAAACATTGTCTACTTCATTGCTTTAAGCATTTTAGGCAGTACCTTCCCAGATTAAATTCTATGAGATAATTACAGGGCACAAAAAGATCTTTCCACAAATTCACTGGGGTTTTTTTAAAGTAATTTATTCATGAAAACTGCTGCAGATGAAAAAACAAACGTCTCAAAGGCAACACTGTTATAAAAGACTCAGCGCTGTGACTCAGCACATTGTGAAACAAGCTCTAAGTCCTGGTCACATATTCTCTTTCCTTCTCAAAGCAGGTTGCACCTTTTCAAATGGCATGACCAAGAGAAGAAATCTAAGCACAAGTGGAATTCAGGAAATTATCACCAGTGGGAGAGTGCAGTGAATCACCAATTAACCCAATTCTAAACCCTTTTATATTATTTTTTCCAAAATATATGTAGATATGGACATATTTAATTCTGAACTATCAAAAAAATCTGATATTTTCTATTAAAACCAGAGCTTTGCCTTAAACCACAGTGTTCACTTTCTTCATTGACTTTTAATCTGAAAGCAATGACAGCTAAAAGAAAGATGATTGTCTTATTGTTTATAATGTAGGACAGTGTGAGGAAAAAATTTGGTTCCGATCTTTACACATATGAGTCAGTTTAAATCGGAGGCCTTTTTGGTATTTGATGCCTCTAGAGGTCTTCATTTATCTCTTGCAAAGTTACAAATTCTTTGTATTGTGGCAATGTGTTGCTAAGACTTCATACCTTCTAGGCACTGGATTACAGGAGTCAGCTGTGGTCACAGACAGGTTTTTGAGGTCTGCTATATATTTAGAAACCCTGAAGTTTGTAGTTACCTCCTTGACAACAAACAAGTGCCTATTATCTACTAGGTGGGCAGATGAATGGATTAAAGCACAAAAAATAAGTAAAATAAGAATACTCCAAATGAATCAAAATGAAATACTCTGAATAAAGGGATAAACTGCAAAGTGCAAAGAACATTCAAACTATTATTTCATAAATCACCTATGAAGACTATTAAAAGTTGACTATTATTTGGTGAAATGGTTCAGGTTGAAGTAAATGGTGCAGCACTATTATTAAAACATTTAAAATGATAATTTATGTGTCAAAAGGATGACTAGCAAGGGGAAAGGCAATTTCACAAGATTTGTTGCATGCTGATTCTTTACAAACTTATGCAAAGCAATCATTGTACAAAAAGCCTGTGAGTGCGCAAATGTTCACAGAGTATTTTAGGAGCATCATGCAGTATTTGTAATAAATGTGACCTTGGCACATTACCGTACAGGTTGAGGGAAAGCATGCACTAAAAATACCATTCTTATCTGGAACAGTCACAACCACATACAGCGGAAGAAACAGATATAGCCGGTGATGTGATGAGTCCAACTATGTATTCAAGCAACATGTACAAATTATGATAAAGGTTAAGTTTACTACAATGTAGGGAACGGCAAAGCAAGGTTACCATTCCAAAATCTGCTCAGCTGTAGCACTGTACGTTGGTATTAGAGCAATACCCAGCATTTGCTTACACAATACAATTGAACAAAAATGGTCACACTTGCTCAGATCAAAGGTTCACCTCAGTGCATCCTGTCTCTGACAGTGGCTGATCATGAATGACCAGAGAATAAAAAGAGAGGAAGAATATAACAATATCTCCCCCTGTAATCTTCCAGCCCTACAGATCTGTGACTTAGGAATTTCTTGAGGCAGTAGTAGTATCTTTGCACTTCACAGCTCCTGAGGTTTCACACTCTCACAGAATTTCTTCGCCTCTGTTGGCTTGCCTACATGCTTGGAAAACAGAAGGGTGAACAAGCAAATAAGGAGTTATTTCTCCCCTGAGTTTTCTGTAGGAACATGATCTTGTAAAACATATTACAAACTGGGATTTGCAAGCTTAGTGTTAGCGTAGATTCCCACACCGCAGGTTTCAGGGATGCAGGATGTGGGCAGGGCTGGTGCTCACATCTGCAGAGGTATGGTCTCTAAATGTCACTCAGGACATGGTCACTTGAGTGGAGGGGAATCAGCCTCTTAAAGAATTTATGGGGTTTTGGGTTTACTGAGGTAATGAGCTTAAAAAAAAGAAAAAATAATAGACCTACAATGTGCTGCGTTCTATTTAAAGTCATGTGAGATCTGGGCCAAGGACAACCTATGAGAACAGATAAAACAATGCGGTGAAAAACTGCAGGACATTAATTAAAACCAGAAAAAATATTACCCAAGTGTTAGTATTAATAGATATTAGCTGTACATGTGAGGAGCAAGTTCTCTGCTTTTTAACTAGCCTAAAATATTGATTTCTCATTCTTATTTTTCCTTACTTTAATGTTGTACTGAATTTCCTTTCATATGAATTTCAAATAGTGCCTTGAATGTCTTAGCTTCAGATTTTAAGATCTCCTACTTTCTCAACCGTTTAGTAAACAGCAAAATTCTTCTTGTTCTTTTGTACAAAGTTTTTCTGGGGCATGTCAAAAAGACAAATGAATTAATCCTGTAATTTCTTCTCTATAGTACCAAAATAACATTAAAGTAATAGATAATACAGTATTTATCTTCATTGAGATTCAGCAAAAAACTCAAGCTAATTCCATTCACTTTAAAATAACAAAACAAAGAAAAAACCCAGCAAAAATACCAAAACAGGGAGAAGATGCCTATCTCAGATCTGAGGTACTCTAACATAATTAACAGTTCAATGGAATCTCAAAAGAATTAAGTGACCAATTCACCAGGAATCTAGGCAGTGAAATCCAGAAAGGTCTGTCCTGTCAGAGATGTCCTTTGCAGCATGCCCAGAAGGTCACCAAATTCAGCATGCTTTGGATCAAGCTGGGGAAGAGCTTGTTCCAGAGTCTGAGGCCATCTCCAAAGGTGCCCTGCCAGTCACCTTTAAAAAAATAGCTGGAGGGATCCAGCTATAGTGGTCCCGCTGACTGCAGCTGCTGCTGTCTGGCCTGGAGAAAGAGGTGATTCCTCATTCATTCCCACTGATTTCTGAAAACCACAGGGTCACACAGTGAAACTATTCAAACCTCATGTTTCTAAACACAAATTAAAGTGCTGACAAACATCAATTGAGCTGCTAGAAGCAGTAAAATTATATTTAGCAGTTTAAAAGAGACCTCCCATTTTGATGACTATTTTCATTAACATCATTCAAGCTACCTGCATGCACTACAGCAGACAAATTTATTCTGCTCATGCAGAAGTGTTATTAGGCAATGTCTTTTGTCTATTTATAAATATAAAGGCTCTAGAAGATTAATTACATTAAATGCATGGGGTTTTATGTTTTTTTCTGGAAGTTTGCATTTAAATATCAAGGAATCCTCCAAGATGAACTAACAACTTGCAACTACAAATGTCTTCAACTTTAATTATGAAAGCAAGCCTTGGCTCAGAAAAGCGTTTGAGCACTTGCCCAAATCCCACTGACACTGAGACAAAAAAATCTGCTAAGAAAAGCAAACTTTCATCTTTTGGTATCTAGAAGCATCTTCCACACTGTTTGAGCAGTCCTTAACTGTTGGTTTTAAGCTTTGACCTTCGCACACGGTGATGGGAAAGGGAACTATAATTGTGCTGGTACCAGGGAGACTGATATGCAGAAAGAAAGAGGATCCTGGACAGCTGTGAAGGGCTCAAGGGAGAATGATATGGGCATTTTTTGCCCACATCTGGGAACCATCCTGCTGTTTGTTCCTAAATATTGTGTATAAGTAGAGAAAGCAAGACCAGTTGTTATTCACTACATCATAAACTACTACATTGCCCAAACTGAAGATAAGATTAACAGTGTTAGCCTTCTCCATTGCTCTGCCTTATCTCTTCTTGCCAGTGGAAAACAAAGGCTGAAGAACAGCACTCAGACCTTTAATTACAATATTCCTCTTGGTGAGCAATAAAAATATTTCTTTTCCAAAGGCAACATTAAAATGAAGGCTCGGTAGAAGCCTTTCCAGCAGGAGTTCAGTAACAACCGCTGTAACCAATAAAATTTTGCTACATTTTCACACAATTTTACCCAAAGTTAGCTGTTTTCTGGGGAAAAAGGACAATTGAAAGGAGCTCTGAAGAAGCTAGTTGAAGATGTTTCCATCACTACCAATTACAAAACTTGTGTTCCTGCAGTGCCTGTGACCCATGTGAAGAGTTTGCAGATGACTGCTGCAGTTTCCTGGTACAAACTGCTAGCCAAATATCAAACCAAATATTATTTTAGCCATCAACAAAGCCATGTCTACAACTACTGGAATTCAGGAGACAAAAATAGCTGCTTATTTCCAGAAAAGTGAGACCTCTTAATCATTTCTTCTGTCTATATCCTCTCAGATTTGATTGGGCATTTTTTCTTTTTTCATTTGGTTTGTTTGTTTTTGGGGGGTGTTTGGGGTTTTTTGTCTAACATATGACATGTACCATTTTCTTGGGCTTACCTGGTAAGGTTTTGGTAGCAGGGAGGCTGCAGGAACAGCTTCTGTGAGAGGACAGTAGCGTCTGCCCCTGTGTCAGAAAGAGCCTCTTCCAGCTGGCTCTAAGTTGGACCCACTGCTGGCCAAAACAGAGTCCATCAGCAACGTCAGTAGTGTGTCTGTGATTACATATTTAGGAAAGGGTAAAATATACTGCACAAGTGCAGCTGGGAGAGAGGAGTGAGACTATGTGAGAAAAAACAATTTGCAGGCACCAAGGTCAGTGCAGGAGGAGGGGGAAGAGGTGCTCCAGGTGTCAGAGCAGAGATTCCCTTGCGGGCCCTGGTGCAGGGTGTGGTGAGCCAAGGCTGAAGGTCCTGCAGCCCCTGAAGGTCCACACAGAGCAGAGATGCACCTGCAGCTCATGAGGGACCCAGTGCTGGAGCAGGGGGATGTGCCCCAAAGGAAGATGTGAGCCCATGGAGACCATGCTGAAGCAGGGCTGCTGACAGGATTTGTGGCCCTGTGGGGCACTCACACTGCAGTAACCTGTTCCTGAAGTACTACAGCCCACGGAAAGCACCCAGCCTGGAGCAGTTCTTGAAGAAATGCAGCCCATGGAAAGGACCCATTTTGGAGATGTTTGCGTATAACTGGAACAGAGAAAGAGCGAGGGAAGGACTGGCAGAGACTGCAGGTTCCTTTTCCCATTCCCATGCATTGCTTGGAAGTAGGAGGTAGAAGAATGAAAAGTGAAAGTGAGCCTGAAAAAGAAGGGAGTGATTACAGAGTGGTTCTTCTTTCTCATTATCCTACTCTGTTTAATTGGCAAGAAATTAAATTAATCTTCCTCAAGCTGAATCTGTTTTGACCATGATGGTACTTCCTAAGTGATCTCACTGTCTTTCTCTCTCCAATTTTTCTTGTTTTCTTCTCCATCCTGCTGATGGAGGGGGGAGGGAGAGAGTGATTGGTGGGCAACTGGCAGCCAGCCAAGGTCAAACCACCACAACCATTAAGAAAACAAAAGAAGGATAATTATTATAATGAATTTTAATTACATATGGGAACACCCAGAGAAAAACAGACCACACGCCAACACGTAAAATTTTAAGCATTTGTTAAGCAGCAGTCACTGACTAAATCAATGGGGTGGGTTGTTGTCTGTTAACCTAGGGCAGCATCCTACTTCTGTACTTCAGGAAGAAACAACGTGAGTGATCAGATGAGCCATTTATCATACACTGCAGAATGAATTATTAAACTTAAAGGACATGTTATATGCTAGGCAAATGCTGGTCCACAACATTTCTCAAAAAGAAAATATTCAAAATGCAGAAATCTCAAAACATAATCTAAGCGCACTGGTAACATCATTAATTGTTTCCAGTACCCTTCTGTTTTGCTGCTTTGCCTTGTAGTTTTCCCAAGTCCTTAAGACTGTGGAGAAATCAGATCATACATCAAAACCTTCCTTTTGTCTCTCAAACTCGTGGAGAAAAAGTCAGCTGGGAAAGAAACTCATTATTCAAGTAAAAAAACAGACATCAGCATACCCTGATCTCATTTGTGCCATTCCCTGTCAAGCTGTAATTTGTCTTTCCTTATCTTCATTGTCAGCAGGGGCTAATTTCTGTGCTGGAGGTTTTCCTACTCCTTGTGGAGCTTGATGCTTTCTTCTTCCAGCTTTTGGCATGAGTATATTTGGAATTTGCAAGGGGGACTTCCAAATTAGTTTTAAAATTGTGTCTTGTTGGGAATCCCTGGGAATGTGCCTCTATTTGCCGAATGAAAGGGTTCAGATACAGCCACCACAAGGAGCACAAAGAAAAAAAGAAATATTTGGACATCCTGGGTAGCTAAGATTCTATCTGTAACCCAACAGAATCTGTAGAGGTGGTCCTCAAGCTCCCATACACTTCTCAGGCTTCTCAGGTGGCTTTTATGGTTCTGTGGTAGATGAATCTCTTTGCTAACATGATCATCATATTACATAAATGAAGGTTTTAGATGACAAGAATAGTTCTACTAAAAAGAACATTTTCTGATCAAGTTTGTTCTTGATCCAAAATTATTTACTATCCTTCTGCAGATTTTTAGCATCATGAAGCATCAGCAAGTGTATGATTAACACATCTCATCCATTATGACAAAAATATGCATGCCCTCTAAAATTCTTTTCTGCATTGGATTTGCTGTTTAACAGAATATAGTCCAAAAAATACAAGGCCAAGTGCAAGTAAAATGTCTTGAACAATATCATGTACTCCTACCCTTTCCTCAAAAGCAGCTCCTCAAAATATTACATTAACAATATAATATTACTTTGTCAAAGGATGCTGAAACAGGAAGAGACTCAATTTCACATAGTTCACATGCAGAAATGCGATGTATTGTTTGCATGTATACACACATATGTCTGAACACACATACATATATAAATAATTACACACTTCATTAGATTGTCTACAATCATCTCATTTTCCCTTTTAATTCATATCAGTTAATTTTTAAAGACTCTTTGCAGTAATATTCTGGAGTCTGAGTCCAGCAGCAGAGAGATTAAAATAGGATTGAGACAAAAATGGTGTTAAAGTGATGTCTTTCTTGTACCTACACTTCAATTAACAATTGACATCAACATAGTACCACGCTTCAGTTGCACAATCATTAATCAACAGTGCTGTTATAAGACCCTGGTTTTTACCTTTTACAAACATATAAAGAAACAAACATATAAGCATATAAATATAAAAAAATACAAATTTACAACTTGGAAGTCTGATGAGAGTGTTTTGCTGACTTGGGGAACATGTGACTGAACAAAATCCAACAGCAGAAGCTGGCTGTGAAAGGCAATGTTTTTTGGTGAACCATCTCTCAGCCAACTGAATACACTATCAGATAAAAGAAACCAGCAGGATTATACTTTGTCACGTCTAAGATTAAACCTACTTAATACACTTCCTTCTGAAAGCAGATATTACAGCTAAAACCTTTTAGAAAGTAGACTGCTTAAATATTTAATCTTTCATGTGTTTTACATATAGCAATAGATGTAAGTTCTCCAAGTTCCAGTAAGAAATTTGTCGGTTTAATTTAAAAAAAAACTGAAAAACTTTGTACTGAGCACGTTTGCTTTAATCACACTTTCATCTCTTTGGGGGAAGTCAGTTAAGGGAAGAAATGACATTTAATTTTTGATAGGGATCAAATGGGAAAAATCAGTGCCACAACCACTACTTATAGCTTATTACCTATAACAAGTTACAAACTGTTACTTTCATCATAAGCTATTTGCAAAGACAAATAGCTATGTGATATTTTGTTTAATAAAGATATTAATAACTGATTCTAATAATGCAAATACAAATACTTAATATTTTATTTATGCTATAAGATATTATAAAATCTATTCTGATTATCCTATGTTTGAGTAATTTTACTAGATGTGGTTGTATATATTATATACATAGAGTTAAATACAAACACATATATATGTAACTGTATGGATAGAATTGCAGAGTTTGAAATTAAAGAAACCTGTTCACTTGCTCAGTCCAGAACTTCCAAAAAGTAATTACACCAAGGAATCTCTTTTAAATTCCTTATAGTGTTTCTGGGGTGTCATAAATAGAAGAGGGGGAGGGAGAAGCAGAGGGGACAATCAAAACAGTTTCAAGAAACTAACAACTTCTTCCTAATAACCTAGTTGGCAACTTTTAGGATACTACAGAAGGATGGGAGGTATTCTGAAAACGTGTGATAAACATGACCTTTGAGAGACACTCAGAAGCGTTCTAAGTTGGAATCTTTCACTTTTAAAAATGCCTCACATCCTAATGTTGAAATCTGGATCCAGAGTCAAATAAAACTTCCAGAAGTTTGGTGAATTTTTAGTTTCACAAAGAAACAAGACATTCACCAGGCACTTCGGTTCCAGACTGATCCAGAGACCAGGAGACATTACTGTAGGTAGTCTTAGTTCAGATTGAAATAATTCATAATAGAAAAAGAAAAACTAACTGTTTTTATACTGAATGGTTTTGAAACAAATCACTACATTTTTGTCAAAGCCCTGTATTGAATTAAAGATGGAAAAATCCATCAGAAACTACAGTAATCTTTACTGCAAATGACAGTAGATAAAAAAGCAACATAATTTTTCTATGTGAAAGTTTCTTTCAAAATGTCTTCTGAAGAGTTGGGACTCCATGTTTTCTTTTGGAAAGATAATGGTATTTCTGGATGTATATTACTGATATTTTTATCTAAGACAGTAAAGACTGGAAAAAAAATCTTTCTAGGGCATGCTCAATCTTCCTATAATCTTGTAGAGGAAAGTGTTCAATGCTAGAAGAATAGTTCTAAGGGTACAAACAAAATCATTGATTGACTTGGAATTAATAATAGGGATGATTATCTGGCATGACAGATTTATAGAGATTCTGGTTCTTTCTTTTATTTTATGAGAATTTATGGGGATTTTCTGATGATGACCAAAGCATCATTTCTGAAAACACACTCCACACAATATAAGCAGTTGTGAAACCTCATGGAGCAAAGACTTGAGCCTGAACTTCACTGCATGCAAGAAATCTCACCCGTGTCCATGTGTTCAGAGCTCCTGTTTAATCTTCTTTATCCCTTTTTTACCCCCATACTTCTTCAAATGCCTATCTATTATCTTCCAGCACTTTTAACAAATGAAGGTCTTTTTCCCCCTCAAATCAAATCTGTAATTGTAAGGCCTGCTGGGAGTCTTGATGAGTTAAATTTATATTTGAATGCAAAATTCAGCTGCAATGCTTTTATTTACAATTGATTATTCCTTGATAATACACAATGAACACAAGCAGATATTTTTCTTTCATTCTAGTATTCCTGCAATGAACAAGAGAAAAAGCTTGAATCACAAAGTTGGAGATATACATGTATGGCAGCAAGAATAAATTATTTATATTCCACTTAAGAAACATTTAACCATTCATTCATCCTGAGAATACAGGCTAGTGCTTAAAGCACTAAACTACATTATAGGAAGGAATAGTTTAGAACCCCTCAGGAAGAGAGAACAGAACTATTTGGGGGTCTTCCACCCCCAAAAGCACTCAGGGGTCTTCTGCAGGGGCTATCATCAACCATGCCATAGAACTGAATCACAACCTTTTGCTGATTAGTTCTATGGCTTTGACTTTTTAGAGAGAAATATTATTTCTAAAGTTAATTTAGGATTTGATTCAAACCAAAACAGTTCTGACTTTACATTTTTTGGGACGAAGGAAGGTTAAATTTGATCTTTTCATGGGTCTTTTCAGGGGATGTTTTCACTTTTAATACAGATCCAAGCAAACCAGCCAACAGTGGGAGGGCAGTGCTTTTGAGTTTTACTTTCAATAAATCATAATCATAAACACACAGCGTCTCCTTAGTGACCACCTGTAGGAAAAAGTTCCCAGACTGCACGGACAGCTCTGCAAAGGCAGAGGCAGCTTCCCGTGGCTGTGGCACGGCCCAGAGCAGGCACAACACGGCTCGGACTCCACCGTGTGGCCTCACACCGACACACACGGATCGACAGCAAATTAAACTCTCAGAACCGCTGCACAAACATCCCTCATTTAAGCGAAGAGAAACATAGTAATTCGCTGAAATACTGTATTACAGTTTGTATGTGAACTACAACTACAGAAGAAGACGAATATTATATTAATAGCCAAGACGGCAACATATTTTTTACTGAAGATAAATTTCTGCTTCCACTATGGTCTCTACAGAAAAAAAAATTGTTGAGCAATACAATTACTTTGCCATCTTTTGATCGGGTCTTCACAATTTTTTAGGATTCTTCAGATTATAGTATAGCTTTTTTTCCCCCGTGTTTCAGTTTGATACTTCAAAATAATATCCTGGTTGCCCATGTAAAATTACTTGACAGTTCAGATACAACTAACAAGAAATCAGTTGGACCGATTCTGCCCTAATCAACAGCTGCTTCTGTCTTCATTGGGAGATGGAGCTTAAAGGCTGCAGACAACAGAGCAAGAAGTGATGAGTGGAAGAGCACGGGGGGTGAGACAGTAAGGGCCACAATCACAAGAAGAAAGCAGGATGATCGAGCCTATCTCATACACCTGAAATACAAACAATGCAGAAAAAAAACCCAAACGTCTGTATGCAGATGTAGAGCAATGACATAATTGGAAACACAAACTCTAAGTCAGCACAAAGCTGGAGTGCTGGCTGGGTTAGGGTTCTTTAGGAGATCAGTCAGGGAGGACGAGTGGGACAAGAATATTCTGGGCAAAACAGTAGCCCAAGTGCTGAATTCTCTGGGATGGGAGGCCTGACTGTCCATGGTCAATGAGTCAAAATCATCTGATCCAGGAGATGAACAAACAGAACATCTTGGTGGGCATCTGCTACAGATCACCATAACAAGAACCAGAATGGGTCTTCTTTTTTTTTTTTTTTTTAGTGCTTTAGTGCTCATGGGAGCCTCTAACCATATGGATATTTTGTTGCTTACAAGTAATACTAGATATTTCTAGTGTGTGCTGGGGACAGTTTTTCAACAAAGGTGCAGACCAGACTAATAAAAGCAGGATGTTTACAAACACATAACAAATCAAGGATGTAACAATCTGGCAATTTTCTTGGTGAGTTGGTTTTTACAGCAAGATCCCAATCCTAACTTCAAAAGCCAGCACAAAAATAATTATTGCTATGGGCCACAATAAACATTTTTGGTAGCAGGCATGCTGCTTTGTTTATGTTGGAAGACAATCATAAAACCAAGATGACATGAATTTAATAAAATCAAGGGTCTTCTGTTTATTTGAGCTTTAACATCATCAATACTACATTGGAAATATTTAGCCATTCTAAAGCAAATCAATTTTGAACTTATACCCCAGTATAAGAGATTTTTAACACTTTTTAACAATCGAAGAGTACTTTCTTTCTTAAGTAGGAAGATCATTCCCTCCATTTGTGCCATATTTGTACTATGAATACACTTACAATCATATGGAGAACATGCCTCAAACCAGTTCTTTTAAATTTTGAAAGGATTATTTTTAGGAATATCCTAAACCTATTAGAAAACAAAAGTGAAGGTTATAACTAGAAGCTTCTTCTTCTCAAATACTTGCTTTTTGAGAAAATAGCATATGCAGTTACAAATGAGAGTACCAAGTACTACTAGGGGTTTTTTCTAATTTCTTTTTTGCAGCACATACATCATCTTCTTATTTTCACATGTGGTTCTAATTTTCATATGGGCAGATAGGTGAAATATTAAAACTAGTTCATACAAAATCCAGCTGAAGACACAAGGGAAAAAAGTGAAAGCAAATAAGTAATCATAGACACTGACGAGGAGAACAACATTTTGTTTCCTTATTTTAACTGCTCACAGAAAACTCATCATCACTGCTTTCATCAAAGACCACATGGTATGAGAGATCCCAAACTGTAAGAATGTTGTCCCTCTGCTTTAGTTTTAATTTAGCCACTTACAAAAAAATTATCTCAGCATTTGGGTCTTGGGATGTTTTCCAGACTGTTGCTCAAAGCTCTTTTTTGCCTGGTTAAATAGAGCTTAGTCCAGAGCGGGAGAGAGGAGAGGAGGAGACCAGCATTGCCCTCCAGGACAACTAGCAGCACCAGCTGTCACACAAGCTGCTGGCTCTTGGCTCTCCAATTGCTCATGCAGAAGGAGAGTGCTTCGTTTTCCTTCACTGCGCCTCTCAAAAGGGCAGTGTGATCAACTCGTTTCCTTCCCTGCCATGATGAATCTTCAGCCTGTGCTTCCACCTGCTCCAGTTAACAATTATCCTGCTCACAGCATATCAGGTCCATTCTACTTTCACCCCAAGTCGGGCTGAGGGCCTGGATTTCAGGCAGTTCTGTGCAGAAAACAAGGTTTGCTCTGAAAACCCCAGAAGAATTGTTTCTGCATTCCTGAACTCCAATACTCTAAACTCAGCTTAATGCCCCATTTCAAGTCACTTCCAAACCACCACCTCCACCACTTCTAACCCAGGACTGCAAGAAGGCAAAGAAGTGTTCTATTTGCAAAACAATGAAACAAAATACAAGTTCCTCCAACCAAGTCTAAGGAGGGAAAAAATATGTTAGAGTAGAAAAAAAAAAAACTAAGCACCCTGGCTAGTCTTTTTAACCATGCTGTTAATGGAATGGCAATGCAGGCTTATGTTTGCTATTTGTGACAAAAAAGAATAACTTAACAGGGAATTGCTCTTCCATTATAACTTTGAAAAAACAGCTAAGTAGGAATATATTTCCCTGCAGAGCTGTATCAAACATTTATGCTTTTACAGCTTTGCTCTTGTCAAACAATACAGAGCAGCATTCCCAAGTTCCACTTGATGGAGAAAAGCATGCTGTATAGATTGGCCTCAACACAAAAAATTAATGATATCATTGTAATTAATAAAACATTCACTAAAATCAAAATGTAAAATGGCTTCAATTTAATATAACCATGCTAATACCTCTGCATTTATTCAATTCCTTTGGTATGGGACTCCACAAGAATTTTAATGATGTAGACCATAGTAATCAAATAGACAAGTGCAGAAAAATGACACGTTTCTCTAAGCAGTCAGTTTCCCATTCTAAGAAGATTCTTTGTAGTAGAGTCAGGTCTGCAGATTGAAAATCTAATGAAAACACTCTTTTCAGAGTTTCTAATTCTCAATTGAACAAATGTTAGTGTTTATCAAAGCAGAAGAAATATACTGATACATTTTAACTGGGAAGATAAAGTATTTCAGAGCAGTAATGCACATACATCAGAGACATCATAAATAAAAGTACATATTTTTCTCTTTTACCCTCAGTACCATTGACAAAACCACTCGGAGATTTGGGAATTTAGCTGCCTTGTGGAAAGCTAAAATTTCTGTCTGGTGCATTCATGAAAAGAGTATTTCTTTATAAATTTCTTTATATAATCTTCTTGAACTTCTGCAAAAGCTCCTTTTCTGCATTCCTATCAGTTACCAAGTCACTAATGGTATTTCAGTGCCCATCACGCTGCAGATGAGCCCAGCAATTGCTGCCGAGTCACTTCTGGTGCCTGATGCTCACCCCTGGTGGTGTCACAGCGTCGGGAAGGGCGTCAAGCAGGTTTTCCAGGAGGGAGAAGTCAGGTGCGGGACAGGGCAAGGCAGCAGCAAGGCTCAGAGTTCCACAGGTGAACATGCAGTTGGCAGCCAGAACAAGGCAGGAAGCCCCCAGCCGTCTCCCTGGCCAGCAGGTAGGTTTGTCTCACCCTGAGCTCTCCAGGAGGCCAAGAGAGTGACTGCAGCCCGGATTAGAGGTTGTAAACCTTAATTGCCCCAGGCAGCTGGCACAGACTAGTTCAAAGGAGAAAAACTGCAACCTCTCTCTACTACTGTGGGTATTCCTTCGGCTGGCTGAGGCCTGGCTAGAGCATTCCTTCTTTACCCTGGCCCTGCATGTGCACATACTAGTGAATATTGTCCCTTCTGTTAGATTTTTCCACAAACTAATATGACTTGGAAGCCTGGATTCAAATTTGCTCCTCTGTACATTTGTAGCCAAGAAGAGAACATAACCCAGAAGCTGCATATGGGCAGGATAACACTGTCATGGCCAGAAAAAACGGGCAAGACCATTGCCCACCTTCATAGATACAAATAACAGTGATCCAGAGCCTCTTCTTGGGTTCCTTCTCTATGAGACAGAGCCAAGAACGTGAGCCAGAGTTTAAGACACTGCAAATTGCAGTTATGTTTAGCTAATGAAGCTTTGTTCCTTTTTTATAACTGTTACACAGAAGGAAGTGCCAATGATATAGCTCATGGAGAAGGAATAAGAGATGCTGTCAGTTCCCTAGAAGTGCTGCACACAGAAGATCACTGTATATAAAGACCTCACTTGGCTACAACCATACTTAAACCATCACAAAAGGGAGGTATGCAAACAGCAGGCTTAGTCCCTAAACTCTGCTGAAGAAAATCGAGTTGTCAGTATGACTACTAGCAATTACTTGGCTTTAGATCAAGAGACAACCTTGGCACTTATCTGATCACCAGCAATGTTTAGTGAAGCAAACCAAATCCAGGCAGAAACATCCAATATACAGGGAATAGACCCTACTCATACTACACTAGTGGAGCTTGCTACCAAATTCAGTGGAAGCAGAAAGCAATTTGCCAGGTGCAACAGTTAGAATATTTGCCTTTTGTTTCTCTGCAATCAAAAGTGGTTTAAAAATGTATTATCCTACCTTGGATTTTAATTTTTTCATGCAGCTTTTCAATAATTTATTATAGGCACTAGTAGTATTTTTTCCCTAACAAAATCCTATTTGATTTCCATTATATCTATTATAGAATAATCCTGTGAACACTGAGAGCAGTAGTTTGGTGGGTTTATCTACCACAGCACACTTAATATGCTCTAATCTTTCTCCAACACAATTATATCATTGAGAAGTTATGATTTCACGGTGGCAGAGACTCTATGAAGTGCCTTCAGACAAGACCTCCAAAGTGTGTTATCACAACAATGACAAATCTCTACCAATAAGATATTCGCTGAAATTACACTTTAGCTTGATGGCTAAATATAAAAATTTTGGAATAATACTGATAATTTTCTGCATTTGATTGAATTAAAAAAAAAAACAAACCAAAAAACAATTTGTAAAATAAGGTTGTATCATGTAGTGAGCTAAGGATGAAAAGCTTTAAACCTCAGGCTTCCTACTGAAAAATCCCAAACATTTGCAGGCAACATGATCCATCTTGTCTGCACAAGTGCAGGAATTACTTTAATGTCTCTAACAGAACAGCAATTTAGAGGGAATTGGGTTTGAGTACTCCTCCTCCATTAGAGCCCAGCATGAAGTTTAACTTTTATCCAATGCCTGATTTGTTTTAATGCTGAATGATTCATGATGCAGCATAATTTTGTGTCAGGAAAGCAGGACCCCTTTTTATTGCTGTGACTGGATAACTTAGCCAAAGGATAATTTGAGTGGGTTTGATGTTTGTTGTTTTGGTTTTTTCCCCTGCTATTCTAAATGAAAATCCGATATCAATAATTTGAATCTAGAAAGTACCAGATTTTAAATACTGAGCATTAATGCATGTCTCAAACTAGTTATCTGTGTGCACTACAAGGTGCCCATGCAGTGTTTTCTTTCATTGGGATCATTGATATTTAAAGCTGTCTTTTCAAACTGTAACAGAAAACAGACTCTATTCTGCATTTTTACATACAAAAAAAGAATCTGTATATTATGCTGGTTTCACAGATTTGCACAGTTTAGTAATGCAGAGCAAGAACCATCTTTACAGGAATACAAGATATTTCTCAATTGGTAGCTGTCATATCCTAGATCCATGACTTCACAGTGATGTCAACCAGATCCTAGATACTTGTTTGGAATAAAAGGTTTTCCATAGGCTTTTTTTTTATGGCAGTACTTACTTAAATAGCAAAAGCGACTTAGCTCTACAGGCATCACTCAACTGCTTTCCAGTTGAAGCATTCATATTCTCAAAATAAATTGTATCAAGTAGTTTTAAGCTGACTTCATTCTTTGAAGGACCTCATCGTGCTGCACATGCACAAATATCTTTTTTGAAAACCTCCAGGTCAAGAGGTTAATTATGCAAGATGATAATTTAAAAAGTATTAGAGCATGATGCTACTCAATAGTTGGAAAAATGCCTAAGCTTGCCAATCTCTCCAGTCCAAGAGGCTAGACATGGCAGGGTGAGATTCATTTTGTGTACACTAGCTGTCTCAACAAAGTCACAGAGACTTCTTAAAATGGAGAGGCATAAATATGCTCAGAAGGTGATTCTTTCTGTTTGCATTTTTAGCAGAAACATAGACTTTAGGGAGCTAAAACTGGATCAGAGTCATGTCATTAACAAGTAGATGACAGGACTGGAATTATGTAGTCACAACTTCAATTTAGCTAAAAATTCACTCTCTCCCTCTCCTCAATCAATAAAAATACCTGTTTGTAATGGAATATCCCTGGAAAATTGATTATATTATTTTCTCATTAGCATCTACACCATTACAGACACTCCTTTCCTTCCCTAAACAGGACAAGTAAGTCTACAACATTTTATTACCTGCGACAGGTTTGTATTCTGGATCATGTGAAGTGTGAGGCAGAACCGTTTTTGCTTGAAGTAACTTTGTTGTTGTGCAGAGGTCCTTTTTTGAAGTTACAGAAAAAACTTGACATTCTCTACATTCACACAGAGATGAAGATATGACCAGGAGAAGAAAATTTTTGGTAGTCCATTGTTCAGACATTAGAAGACATTGGAAGCCTCCAGTGGTGAGGCAGGTTTTTCCAGAGACACTGAGTACAACATGCTCACCAAAATGAGCCCAAAGTCTTCCTCTCCCACTGACCAAGCTGCTACTTGCCCACCTCCCACATGCTTCTGCTGTTGTGGACAACCTCTGAGGATGAAGGTGATCCCAGCAGCTTTCCAAGGAAAACCCTTCCAATGTCTGTAAATGCGATAGCATTACCAAGGCTGATGAATTTACAGAGTGTTCCTGAGACTTCTTAAATAGCTCCCAAGATCAGCCAGCATAGTAAAAACCCACATGAAGAGGTTAAATTACAGGCAGCATTCCTTCATTTCTCATTGCAGGCTGAGGAGTAGTTAATATGTAACCATTGCTGGAAGAGATAGAGGAAAACTCGGGCAATATTTTCTCTCAACACCTTGCATAAACAGGTCAATCTCCAAGACAGTCTGAATTTATTGGTAGAGCAAAGTAACATCATTGCTTGCTTACTCACACCAAGATGGACATTTTAATCTAGCATTCTGCAATCCTTGCAGGATGCACATATTCTATCTCCTGCTTCAAAGCCCTCACCAGATTGTTGTTTTGCATATATTTCTACTGGAAATGGAAACTCTTTGCTCACCTGCAAAGGGAGGAAGAAAAATAACAGAGGTTCATTTCCTTTTGCAAGGTGTTGACAAATATTTTTAATCAAAAGATTATTCCCAGGTAATAAAACTTTTCCAGCTTCTTCTAGTATAAATTCTAGTATAAAAACCTCTATTGATATTTGCTCCTTCTGCCAAGGGTGCTTCTGTGCATGCAGCAATTAACCTAAAGATGAATAACCCCCATCCAAAGTCTTAAAAATTGCAAGTTTATTTCTGTTCTGGACTGATTCTGTTTCTATACAGAAATGATGTCTAGAGTATTGCATGACAATAGCACAGAACTACATGGTCTTCACTGTGGTTGGATCAATTATTACACGTTGGAAGTTTACTCAGGGGACATTGTTGGGTAGGGAGACCATTGTTTCATGCTTGTCTTGAAGTCACCGGTTGTCTTGCTGGGATCGCTATTGGCCAGATACCAATTTCTCTGGCAGGAGTAATTTGGGAATTACACTAACAGTAAAAGAGATATTAAGGAACTATTGCTAAAGGCTATTTTAATACTAATAAGAAACACACACTAAAGCCTATCCATCCTCCGGCCTTTAAAATAAGCAATATGGGATGGCCTTTGCTGACATGTTTCTCCAAGTCCAGTGCACTCACATTTTGCTATTGGAAATGATCTCCAGACTGCACTTGAACTGAGGTTCAGGGTTCAGTAGTTGCATGGCTACTGATTGGTCTGGATCAAACCTGGGGTGAGGAGTCTGCCAATAATTAACCGTATAAGCAATTAAGGCACTGGTTTGTCCTTTGACTTGCTGGTTCACCTCTACCAATTTAGCCCAGGAAAACTGGGCAGAACCACGGCCTTTTGAAATCAATCTGAGAAGCCTGGCAGGCTTATGTTACACATGCAACACATGGAGTTTCATATCTGGTAGGACATGCAAAGTAAATTAATGTTCATTGTTTAGTTCCAGTGTAGTATTTGTCATTCTCCTAGTCTGAACTGCTTTTGTCTCCCTGGAAACAGAGATATTCTTCCTCACTTTTGATCTAAAGGCCACACAGCTGCCAGAGATGTTACTTACTTAGAGGAGAATTGCAACACCCATTTGAACAAGTCATCTCCTAAAGTGGTACAACTATCGTTCCATTTCTTCAGCACCTACTTCAAAACTACAGTGCAGGAGCACAGAAGTGGACACAAGTCAGCTATGTACTAGGTAAAAACCCCATCTATTTCACACAGTCAGAACCCTCTTTGACAATTCCCCCGTTCCTGCAGCTGGTTATCCACTGCTGATGACTACAGACAGGACTTTGAGCTTTCTACTAGTGTGTAGTAGAAGAAAATAGGAATGTCCAAGCTGTTCAAAGTCAGAAGTCTACACTGTTTTATACACATCTCAAAGACAGACTTCTCTGTCCTCACAACTTAGCCTGAAACGCCTTCTGTGGTTGCTGAGAAATTCCCTTGAGCAGCAAGAACAGCCCTTACAGCAGCTTCCCCTTTGCTCAGTGTTTGCTAACACTCATTTGAATGTGAAGTGACTATTCAGTTCAACCATGTTTACAACTCTTATGATTTTTTATTTATGAGCATTCATACAAACGGGCTTTTTGTTCACACAAATGCTTGCTGAAGGGCTATTTTTCATATGAATACCTGCACTCAGAAAGAAACAAAGCTATTCTCTCAGAGCAAAAACAATTGCTACCTGTTTCTATTTTTTGGTTCTTACATATTCTAAGAGCTGACATCATGCATTTTACTAGACAATATCTGCAAATTAGATGGCCAGTCACATGCAAAACCAAAATGTTAGTGGATTCTGGCATTTCTGCTTCGACTGAGTAATATCTCATGACCAGCTCTGTTGACATCAGTGGAACAATTAAAAATAAAGAATTACTCCACCAGGTAAAGCCACAGAATCTAGCCCAAACGAGAAAATAATGGTAGACTGCATGCAAACAGCAGCAACTCATACTCTGTAGAAAATATCTAAGGACAGGGGAGTTTGGGGGTTTTTGGGGTCTGTTGTTTTGGGGTTTTTTTCCCAGAATGTTAGTCTCATTTTCTAAGCATTTTCTATGCAGCAGCAAAGCTTTGTACATTCACAAAAATTTTGTCTGCCATAAATAACATCACAAGATCTGTTATCCTTCCTTTTTTCCCCCAAGGGACAACAATCCTTAAAACACCAATGTCACCTTCTGCCACACTGAAAGTTTATATGAAACTAAAAGCATTAAACAAAGGATGCAAGTGAGTAAATGACAGGATTTGAGATGTAACCTGTTGAAAAATCTCATTCTGTGGTGAAAGAAGTCCAGAGTCTGATGCTGTAAATGAGTAGGGCATCTGCAACCCCTTACTTCAGCTTTTGTTCCCTACACAACATCCCCACTGCAAAGGCTCCAGACTGCTTTTTCTTACAGACCAAATAGTTTGCATATAAAAAAGATAGGATTAAGGAAAAGTCGGTTTTGCACTTTGGGAATATTTTTCGCTTTATAACTTGGAGGCAGGTAAATCAAATTTTATTTCCAATCTTGTTTTTCTGGTACTGGAGAAGAAGACTATAAACTGCTTTTCTCAGTGCCTGCCTTCCTGTCCCATAGCCTTCTGGTCCTCCTGCAGCCTCACTTTCCAGTCCTATTCACCTCCAGCTGGTCCTGCTTGCACCCCGTGAGCAGACAGCGACTGCCCATGAGGAGCTACACCTACGCACCCCTACAGTTCAGTAATCTGTTCTGTCGTTTCTTCCCATACAGATTTCCTGTCTTTCCTTTCTAGAGCCTTTCTCAATACTCAGCAGAGTCACTTCACAAGAACTTCCTGCTCTTCCTCCCAACTGAGCATACCTGTGCTTCCCATCCTGCAGCTCTCCTACACCCTGCCTGTGCCCTGGGGGTACCCAGGCCTGTTTGATGAGGGTACCTTACAGTAGGATATATCCTGTCAAGACATACATAAGATTATGAGATAATTTCAACACAGCCACTAAAGCATGGAAAATTAGGAAATGTTTGGGTTTTGCTGATTCCTCTAAAAATTGTAAAATATCATGCATTTTAAGAGCTGTGCTTTATCACATTCCCCACATGATCATAATTAAATGGATGAACATGCCTGTTTTTGATACAGAAGGTTAAGTTTAATTATTATTTTGTGCTAAGAAAAACATTTGGGGGGTGGGGGACACACGATAGGTGCAAGTATGGTACTAAATTTCAGCCTTCTAAAAGCATAACTTCAGCCCCCTGCAGTTGCCAGATAACATTTCTGAAGTTGTTGAGATATTAAAATGGTGGCAGTTCATTATGAAGCCATTTATATTTTGTCAGACTGCTAACAAGATTTGTGTTATCTGTACCATGCAACAGGAAGGCTGCTGCAGAATACATAATAACTTCGTACTATGCATGCCAAATTGTTGGTGCAATTGGCAAAGAAAGGAAAGGAATCAGATTATATTAGTAACAGCCTACATGAGTTGAGAGCCAAGTCACCCAGCCCTCTTTGTGCTGTTTCTTGATTAAATTCATTATTAACCCATTAAATATTCAAATTATCACAAACTTCAATATTATACTAAATTCCTGGAGTTAATAGAAGTCGAGATACTTGTACTTCTGATTCCAAACATGAAATTGTATTTTTTATGTATTTAGCACACTTTGATCTACATATATTTAACCAATTCCATGCACGACAATACAAATATATTACAAACTACAATCTACTACTACTACTATCTATACCTACACATGCACTGGTTCATATAGTGTCATCTCAAGAATAACTGTTTTAGCCATTCTTCTCTTGCTCCTTTCTCTCCAATATAGCTTCTGAAAGATGTCATTTGTCACCAACTTCCACTGTCTGCAGTCATTATTTGAAGTGTTAAGTGCATCACAGTGAGACCTTTCAGAAGGTGATAATGTATCAACAGGGAGGGAATATATTGATACTCAGAGAAATTGAAACTTAAGGCTAAATAGAGCTGACAAGCCACTGCTAAAATTATTTAACTCTTTTTGAAACAGGGATCTTGTGAAGCTGAAATCCTGACGCTGAGCTCTATCACCATAAAGGCACTTACAGAAATGTTGTGTTTCTTATACATCTTGTGCTTTCAAAGTGCCATCTTTTAGGATTTAAAAAGCCATGCTAAATATGGTTTAGGATACTCAGCACTTTTCAAAATTTATCTCATAGAAGGGAAGTTAAAAACTTCACATGTTAACTTTCCAATTTAATGGAACAAGCTGAGAAATAATTGAGAATTCACCAAGAAAGAATGGCAGGCACAGAACATGACATAGGTACAAGGAAATTTTCCAGAACGAAACATAACAATAATCAGTCAGATTATGCATGGAGATTTAATTTACAATTTACAAGACAAAAAATCAGGTGATAAGAGTTGAAGAATGAACGTTACTAATTTGGAGGTAAGACTACATTTTTGAATGTGAAGGTCATACATCCCTTCTCAACATCCTGTCCCAGACAAAGGAGGCAATGCTGAGCTACACCTAATTACAGATTTTCACCTCCAAACCACCAACAGGTGTGATATCTCCAAAATGACTAAAAGCAATGCCAGATTTGCAGCCCTCATGCCTATGCTGAGCAGATGTAATAGCTTGGAATTGATTCCAGATAGATTGTGTCATTAACATAAATGTGACTTGTAGCCAAGAGAAGGAGACAGGCACTACATCACAGCTGCACACAGGCTAGAAGAACCTCTTAGAAACAGCAACACAGCACCCTTTGTGGCAGGAGAGGTGACAGTCAAATTATATAACCTGAAGAAGAGCATCCTGACCACAGCAGGTCCTTCTCTTCAGAATGTCAGTCATTGCCCTCTACTGGTTTGTAGTTAGACAACTCTTACACAAAGACTACAAGTTTAACAAAATCAACTACTTTACTGTCAACCTGATCACCAGTCTCATCAGACCCTCAGTGTTCCTGAGGATCTGATTTTTATATATTCAGCATGCACAGAATTGACCAAGAATCATCATTGCTCTTCCCCGTATCTGCCATGCCTGATTTAGCCACTAGCTTATGTTCCCCTTCTGAATTTCCACCAACTACTCCTAAGGAAGAATTTTAAACTTTCGGAGGTTTACAATATACAGAACAACAACAAAAAACAAATCTGGTGTTTGCAACAAAACAATCACTCTGGACTCTTGATCATAGCTGGGCTATTTGTTAATTCCCAGTTTCATGAGAAGACTTTCAAAACAAATTTTACAAGAAGGTTTTTTTAAAACATAGTTTTGACATTCACTGTGTTAAAGAGAATGGAGATGTTAAAAAGAAAGGTTTTTCTAGCATTTAAGAAGTATGTCATATATTCCAAAACCCAGTGGATTTGTCTAATAAAACCCCAACATGTTGCCTCAAAATCTAACTAGAAACAGCAATTATGTAGCTGTCTATATCACCACTCAATATGACACTGCCACAGTGACGTCTGGAGATTTAGTAGAAGCAAGTACATTCTATAATTATTGTTGACTTTCCAAATACTGTCTTGATCAAAATCTTGATTTGAATTATTTATTGAACACAGTGAATAGCCCAATGTCAAAGCTAAATGAAGAGTCTGGGTTTGGACAGAGGCCTCAGATTAGAATTATAAATTCCTATAAATGCTTATAGATGAACATAGCATAGCATGCTTGACCCAGAGATCCTTGTCCCTTTTAAAGCTGTAAGTATGTCTAAGCTCTTGTTTCAGTAACCTGGGTTGATGCAGTTGTATTGGAGTTTCCTAGAAATTTTCACATGCTGCAAAATACCTGTGGGAGGTCCTCTTTCTTTCCCTGCCAAAAGGCTAGAGAAAGTTTCAAAGAAAAATATTCTTACCACCCATCTTTAAGCATTCACACTCAAAAGTTTAGAACCTAAATAATTAATTTTTTTCTTCTGGTAGTCTTCAATTTTATGAAGCTTAGATAACTTTTTTAAAAATTCAGATCTGCTTGAGAAAATTATATTTTAAATTTAAATTTAAAGTCACTAAGAAGTTTTTATTAGTTTCACTTTTCTGGTAAAGTTGTAGAAGTTGTAGAAGTACAACTTAGTTCTTCACAGCAGTTATTTTTGTTAAAGTATATATTAGTATATTTTTTTCACATGTGAAGGTAAAAAGTGCCTAAGTCCATGAATTGTGGATGCTACTGGTTAGCTGTGCTGGTAGAAGCCATACATAACCCAAACCTAACACTAGCATGCTGCTGAAACTCTCAACTTCCAATTCTTTTCATTATTAAGAGGGAAAAATTATAATTTAAAAGGGGCAAAACTCCCTAGATGGATTCTGTTACTCAATATTTTTCTTGCACAGCAGCTGCAGACTTTGAGTAACATTATTACAGTAGCTTAAAAAACATTGGTGATGGATCCACCACTTTCTCTAACATTTGCTAGGCTCACAGGATAACCTAGCCAGAGAGCAGAGTGAAAGTAGTTCCAGAAATTTCTACCTTCTCTTAATTAGCAGAAATGAGATTGTTCCTTACCCCAGACAAGTAAAGAGAAATACCTCCCCCATCCAGTAGCCCGCCCATCTTTAAACACACCTGCTCAAGAAAACTACCCAGCTTCATCTCAACAATCTGCCAAAGAACAAGTTCCAATGCCTAACAGCTGGACATGGAAGTGTTGGCTTGTCTAGGTGGCATCTCCAGGAGTTTGTTGCTTTAAATGGTAAGTAGAAACATAGCCATTGAGAATATCTGAATACTTACACGCTGAAAGGCAAACAGGAAAGCAATCATGGAAAAGAAGAATTAAGAGGTACAAAAGTGACAAAACATAGTCCTAGTGGGAGTTGTGGGAATTACTGAAGACTATCAACGCCTGTGGTCTGTTATACAGGATCTAACCAATAGGTGCTGCAAAGTAGGTGTGTTGTTGCCCTCCTTAAAGCAGAAGCAAAATTGTGCTTGTGATTTTACAGATAAATATATATCTATATATATATTCTATCTGTCTATCTATCTGTCTATCTATCCATCTCCGTGTATACAAAACTGTCCAGGCTCCAAGCTTGGTTTGGGTAGGGCATGCCTAAGGCAGAAGCCAGGTCACTGTATTATCAGTAGCTTTAAGCCCAAGTAAATAAAGTGCTTTTGGAAGAGGAGCTCAGGATGCAGGTCTGTCTATAAAAATCATGTAGAAATTGAATAAATCAGATTTGACTGACCTCAGTGAAGGCTTTAGATCAAGTTCATAAGATAACTCACTGTGTATTTCATAAGGTTTGATCTTCTGTTTTGTTGTTGTGTTTGTAGGTTTTATTCTGTGAAGGATGCCATTGCCTAAGAAAACCTGATACAAAACCTAGATTTCTAAGTTTTCAACTGAGCATCCAGTACAACAGAAATTTTCCTCTTTAATTAAAGGAGGCTTCTCCTTAGTTTGCAACTGGAAGGTAATATTGAAAACTCATGTTTTCCTAAAGAAAGAAAAATGTGAAAGGTCATTATCAGTCTTGAATTAACTCTCCAAAATAAAAAGCACCAAATAATTATTCTGTGCATTTTCTTTAAATACTACTGGCAGCTTTGCTGTAGCTGAGGGAGTACGATTGCTTTTAAATTCCTCATTCCATATCCACATAAGCAGATGGCACTTTCCCATCTAAGAAGGCCTGACTTGATTAGTGAGAATGGTGTAATTTTAATGGTGTGTTTTCCAAAGGCATCTTTCAAGGTCACTATTCAAACTTACAGATTCTTCAGGACTGCTGACAATGGCCTGCAAAGTATTCCTAGGGATTTAGATTATATAGGCTACTTGTGAAAAGAAGTAGATGAAGAAAGCTATCACAAATCCCTGCAGGCCCATCTATTCGCATGCTTTCAGCAGCCATTTATTACATGTTCCGTGCCTTATCAGGTACCCATTTTTAAATTATACAGAATTTTGAATACAATACTGTGTACATCTTGTGTGTATATTTTGTTGCTCATTCATTAAAAATTAAGATGGATGAGAGCGAATCCATAGACTGTGCTCCTATCTACTCTTATCATTCTTGTTTTGACAGATGAACGAGGTGTAAAGGTTGTGAAGCAGAAGGAACACTGTTTAGTAATCCATTAACATGCAGGGATTATGCCTTCCCCAAGCAAGTGAAATGACAAGTGTGTACTTATTTTACTCAACGACAAGTAATAGAAATGACATCGGACATGTTCCCTCCTTCATGTTTTTCCTACACCAATAAAAGCTGAGTGGACTTGTATATTAACTAAAAATTAGGGTCAATTGCTTTAGGTACCCAAGTGTATGTAATAATCATGTTTATCTTCATCAACAACTTGACATCTGTGATCATTCTTGATCGCTGCAATGCCAGCTTCAATGAAATTCACTGTGAAATGCATATTAACAAAATGATATTTAGTTGTTTAAAAAAAATTAAGTAGAAAGTGTTGAGTGTGTCAGTGTTAAGTTTCCTCTATTGCGAAAATCTAGCAAATAGACTAACCCAGGTTTTGCAACTTCTCTACAAATGTGTCATTTAAAAACATAATTGGGAACTCTTTGGATACAAATTGATGTAGAAAATTATTTAATCACAGTTTTGGCACTATTATCCAGGTTATAGCTTGAGTATTTTCCAGTACAATTTTAACTGAGAGAGCAAATAGAAATGTTTACATCATAATCATGCCAGAAGTTCATGAAAACAAGGAAAAGGTGTGGTCGAGGATCTAGGAAGGTAAATGCCTTCTATCTCCTGAAGTATAATTTAGCATAACTAAGATTCAGAATCTGCTGCTCAACTCCAAATAAGCATTCTGTATTTGGAGGAGAAAGGCAGGCTTTTGACAAAAAAATAGATCTGGCAAGAGAGCTTTGTGGAGGGGGAAAAAGATGAAGCTGTGAGTAAATCTCCTCCATCACCCTCACAGGTTTGACCAGGCAAATTTTGCCACCTGTAAAGAAACTCCACAGTTATTTGTTTCCTAATAGACATAATATATGGCTAGGGCTGATGAGGACTACTAGACATTAACAGGCTCACCACACCCAGTGAGTCTTTGCTGGACAAGCCATTGCCAGCCAGATGGGGAAGGGTTGGTCTCCACTTCTCCTTGGAGTGGGCTGACCCTTGATGTCGCTGAGTTGGCAGCTTCTCATTCTTTGTTTTCTCTCCTAGGATTTTATGCCTTTTCATGTCAACATTTTTCCTCTTCAATCTTTGAACTGCTGCCTATCCTCATCTCAACAATCTTACCTCTGCAGTTTTACCTTTGTTATCTCACATGGCTGCAGGCTACGTGCTTTCTCTCAGCTCTCTCACAGCCTAGCAGTCTGCTTAGGAGTATACACCAAGGTTATGCAGCTGTGCTGATTCAGAATCTGCCTTGGATCATAGGCAGCTCAACCCAAAGAGGAGAGTGACAAGGGTCAGAGAACTCCAAGAATTTGTGCTCACTTAATTAGGAACTCTTTAGGTATGAAGCAAACAGAACGTTAGGAAAAGTAGAAGAGGAAAAAAATTCCCCATGGATCTCAGCACAAGGGCTGTACTTTCAGGATCTTCCCCTCTCTCTTATGCTCAGTTTCTTTCTACAAGCTAAACCCAGTGAGCATTGAAATGAGAATTTGAAGAAATCACCAGGAGTAGAACACCTGTCTAGCCCTGAAAATGAACTCTGCTATGTGACAATAACATCAGTTAATGGTCCAGTTACCACAGGTTCCCAGAGCATGTTTAAACAAACTGGATCAACGCATCTCCCACACAGCCATACAGGGCAGTTATGAGGACAAAGAAAGGCCACTTTCCAGAGTCACCTTCCCCACCAACCCCAGAATAACCACTGATCTGTCCCTGGTGTATGCATTGAGTAGAGGGTTTGGTCCTTTGAAGAGCAGTACTCCCCAGGTGCCCTCGGGTGCCAGTTTGTGATCTGCTTCTTCCTTTCAGTGGGAGACATCTCATGTTTTGAGTGACAGTTTTACTCTTTGGCCCTGGCCTAGGGACCAGGTAAGGAAAAGCAAGAATAAGATACAATATGCCCTGTGCATCCTCCCACTTTTGAGACATACAGTCTTGGTATACTGACAGTCACAAAAAAACACAGGGCCAAAAATCTATGCTTATTTACCCTTCACACAGCGATCAATATACTTATGCATACTCATATAATAAACTCTTCTTACTTATCCAAAACACATACAGAACTCTGTGTGTTGATGTGGTAGAGAGTCACAGCAGCAGTACTAGGTCACCAAGAAGTTCTCTGCCTTGAGAAAATTTGAGTCAATGGATCCTTCTGGAAAATAGACATGGCTTTTGGACCATGGATTATCCTGCTGCCACACTGGCACATGAATATATTTGACCAGGAGCTGTTGAATTGTTTTATACTTTAATGCTTAGGAAAATTATGTGCTCTTTCTTAAATTACCATTTACAGCATCATTATTTTAAAAGATAGCTGCCTGTTATTAATATATTCCGTAGAAGAAATTTAATAAGAAATAAGGTCTCTTCTATTTTTCTCTTGCACTAATTGTTTTTTTTTCATTTCTAAGTAATCAAAGTCCTCTAACTTATCCTCATTAAGACAGATTTTTAATTATACTTGCATGCAAATAAAGCTGCATGCACCCACCACATTATAAATTTGACCCCAGGAACTTAAACTCTTTCATTATTTATGTAAGTAAGCTTTTCTTTAGGTTCTAGAAAACTAATTACATTTTTAATTATGAATATCAATATTTTGTTTTCCATATGAATATACTGGAATTTCATCCAGTTATAAAATCTGCAAGCTACAAT
>WEKY01025679.1:8866-22662 GCA_013390045.1 Picathartes gymnocephalus
ATATATATATATATATATATATAAAAAAAAATTCATTCTGTTCCCTACTTTTCCAGCTCTCCTCTTACGGTTTGTGATTTGGCAACAGGATCATCCCATGGCAGGAATTCTTCTTTAAGGAGACGGTGAGAGAGCAAATGTAGTGAATATACAGTTCCTCAGCAATTCCCTGATCAAATCCAGGGATTCTCCTACATCCAGCTCCAAAACGAGGACAAGGAACTCATCTACATGTGATAAAATTCCATGGACAGTGTGGAGCAGGTTTTATCCCAAAAAGCCTGTTGAAACATCAATTTGTGGCAGCACAGAAACCAGCAGCTGGAAAACTGATTAATCCAGAAGAAAGCTACATGGGTAATATTTTTATGGCTCGTTAATTATCCCAGGGTAATGGAGGGTTATGGGTCACACTGATTTCATTGCACAGTTCACAGGAGAGAGAAGATTCCAAACAAACACGGGAATCTCCACACGGAGCACCCTGGACTGGAGACGCCGTAACAACCCTCCAAAAACAGCCAAAATTCCTCCAAAAAGGAGGAAAACACTGGCTTAGGACACGGATTCTTACTCAAGCATCCTCCAGGATTGTGTTTACAGGGGTAACACTTGGAAGAGTCTCTTCCAGTATTTAAAAATTCCAATAGTTTGTGTTTTATAGAAAAAGTCACGGCAGAGAATGAAATAAAAACAGTCAAAGCCACCCTAACAAGTTTGGAAGGGCTGTCTGTGATCCAGACAGGAATCCCTCCCAAAGAAATCCACTTGGGAGCGGCTCTGGGAACACGGGGCCTTCAGCCTCGTGGCACTCAAGTCCTGAAGCTTCCACAACAATCCCACATGGAGGGGGTGTCCAAACCACCTCCTCCTCCAGGGCCATCCCTCCTCGGAGCTCTGCTTCCAGAAGGTGGGAAGTGTTTAGGCAGTTCCTTGAGAAAAAGACTCGGCTGTTTTCCTTTACATGTGGATATTGTAGAGAGCTTTATGTTGTTTCCCCTAAGGCTTGTTTTATTCGGAAAAAGAAGGGAATATATTCAACTCTGGGAATTCTTCATTGTTGTAGTTGGGCCCCTGGTCCCCCAGCATGGTCAGCATGTCCTGTGAGGATACAAGGAGAGGGTTAGGATCCAGACTGGAATATCACGTATCCAACAGCCTCAAGTTGTGCTCAGGGAGCTTTAGATTGGAAATCAGGGGGAACAGTTGGACTCCATCTCAGAGGCTTTTCCAACCTCAACAATTCCATGATTCCACGATCACGCTGGCAATTGTGTCATGGGTTTGCTGGAATAGATACCCTGCACTGATTCCCTTTCCCAAAGGAACACGGGGTCTGTGCCCAAGGCAAATTTAAGGAGAGCATCAAATTTAAGCCACAATCCCCAAATGCTGGGAAAGCTGAGGCAGGACCATTATGAATTCTCAGGAATTATCTTAATTTCATTGGACTGTAGCTTTATTAATTAGAACTAGAACGGTTAATCCAACTGGAATTACACACTGATCCTGCAACAGACCAAGACACAAAGCCAGTCCTCCCTTCTCCAATTCCAGCTCCATCAGGTTATCCAGGAGCTTGGGACCTCCCCAGCTGATGTGAACCAGAGGGACAAGCTCTGGGTGCTTCAAGACCAGTGGACCCCACCGGATTGGGAGGTTAAAAAGCCCCATCTTACTGGGAAGACCCCAGGCTGGCTGGGCTGGGGCTGCTGCACGTGCTGCTCCCCGGATCCTGGGCCGTGGTGCTGTCCTTGCCACTGCGGCCACATTCCCACGGCGTCGGTGGCGCGGGGCTGGAACGGGGCTGGGGTCTGCGCTGCCTCCGTGGCTGCTGCACAGAGAACACAGGGAGTGAACCTCCCCTCCTTTGGGAATGTGGATTCTCCAATGCTCTAATGGGACTGGGAAGGGCGCTGCTCTGTGTGGTGCTGCTGCTAGTAACAGGACAGGGTCGCCCTCCAGGAATTCCTGCCACAGGAATTCAGGTGTTTGCCATGGGATAGAACAAAGGGACTCCCAGGGGGGAGTTTGTTTCCTCCCAGTTGGCCTTGAAATGGTTCAAAATTCATCTGCTGGGATGACCCCAGATGATCCTGAGGTGGAAAGGATCCACAAGGACCACAGAGTCCAACTCTGTGGCTGGAGGATGATTGAAGGTGATCAGCGCCAGTCAAAGCAAGGATTCAGCTCTGCTCCCCACGTTTAGGCATTCCCAAAATCCACAAAAAATGATGGAGAGCACATCCCACCACAGCTGGACGCTCCCAGTTTTCCTCCCAGGGGTTTTCTGCCCCACAAAGCCAGACTCACTGAAGCCTGTGCCACGGCTGGCCAGGGCCGGATACGGCGCCGTGGTGGGAGAAGCCGTCGATCCTGGCGCTGCCATGGAGCTGAAGGAGGACGGGGTGCCCTGGAATGTCCCCATGCCGAAGGAGGGCGGTCGGGTCTTCACCGTCTGGGATGCCACTTGCTGTGAGAGAGGAAAAACACGGGAGAGGAAGAGGAGGGATGGATTCACCCCAGCCCTCCGCTCAGGGAGGAGTTGCCGGATCAGCCCCAAAGGAGGAAGCACATGGACACGCAGCGCCGGAGAGTGGAAGCAGGATGGTTCCCCATGGAGAGCAGGGTCTGGAAGGCAGCGGGGACCCGGGGCCTGCAGCTGAGGGTTTGGGCTGTGCTACCTGGGGTGTGAACACCGGCCGTGTCCCTGGAGCCCAGGTGGTCCCGCTGACCTGAGCTGGGCTGGAGTGCCGGGAAATCTGGGGTAAGATCCGGCTGGCGGGCGAGGGCTGCTGCTGGATGATGTTCACTGGAGGGACCATGCTGCTGCTCCTGGAACACAAGAGGCGTCTGAGGCCACGGAATAGCCCTTAGAGGAGGCAAAGACACCAAAACCTTCTGCTCAAGTTATTGGTGGAGGGAAATGAGCCCAATAATTGGGGTAACTCTGCCCGTCTGGGAAGGGTGGAGTGGTCATCCCTGGAATGTCCCAAGGATGTGTGGATGTGGCACCCGGGGACAGGGGTTAATGGTAAACACGGGTTAACAGTGGACTTGATGATCTTAGAGGGCCTTTCCAACCTAAATGATTCTGTGATTCTGTACTGGGAAACAACTGAGAGCAGCTGCTGGGGTTGTGGGCACCCAGAGCCTGGGCATGTCCAAGGCACAGCAGAGAAAACTGAGGGGGTGGGGGCAGGAGCTGGGCAGGTGAAGCCTCACCTGAAGTTCTCAGTGGGCCGTGCAGCAGTGAAGGTGTTTCCCTGGGCAAAGAGGGGCGGGTTGGCCGGCACAGTGCTGGCAGGGATGGCTTTGCTCTGGTCTGTGGAGAGAGCACGAGTCATTTTTGGCCTGGGACATCTCAGGAACAGGGACAGAGAACCAGTTGGAAGAGATGTGTCTGTGTGAAGGAAGACTCCTCTGTTCCTTCTCCAGACACAGACTACAGATGATTTTGATAAACCCTGTTTAATCTGCTTTCCTCTCCGTTCTCTCCTAAACTCACACGGAGGTTCTCAGGGGTCAGAGCATGCACTGCAGACTGGCAGCAGGGAGAGGGCAGGAAGGATGAGAGCAGGGCAGGCAGGAGGAGCAGAGCTGTCCTGCTGACCCACCTGTGCTGATGCCGGGGAAGAGCTCCCCGAAGCGCGGGTCCCGCTCCTGGCTGAACAGGCTCTCAGCCTTCTCCAGGGGCTTGCTGTGCTCGGGTCCGGCCGTGCTCATGGGCTGCACGGGCACCTGGGGCAGGACACGGCACAGCTGTCACCCCTCGGCACAGGGACAGCGAGCCCGGCTGCTCCTGGCATCCTGGGGTGCATTTTTGGGGTAGCAGGGCCATTCAGGATGCTCTGTCACATCCTTGCAAGTGTCCAAAGCTTCCTGGTCTGGTGGAAGGTGTTCCACGGCAGGGGGTGGAAGTGGATGGGCTTTAAGGTTCCTTCCAACCCAAATTATTCTATGATTCCACATGGTAAATACTGGAATTGAGCAACACCCAAGGCATAAACACCTTCCCCTCAAACCACATCTCAACCTGGTGCCACCACCTTTAAACTCCCAGCAAAAAGGTGACTTAAACAGTGCAGGACAACAAACAGGGAGTGACCAAATCCCTCTGGACTCACCTGCGAGTGCTCGTACCCAGCCAAGCTCTCCCTTCCTGGGCCCACTTCCAGCTCTGCCTGGGGTGGCTGCTGCTGCCTAAAATAGAAAGTGTCTGTAACAGGAGAACACAGGCTGCTAAAGATAATTCCCAAGGGAACAGCTCTGGGTGGTTACACCAGGGACTCGTCAGCCTGGAGTTCCTGGCTGCAGAGAGGAGAATTTGGGAATGAAGGGTGTGTGAGGGGAAGGCAGAAATGGGAAAAGGAGCTGAGCTCCTCCTGACCTTGAGGGCAGAGGGGCCGTGCCCATGTCCAGGGGAAGGCTGACGCTCTGCCCCAGCTGAGGCCTGGGCATGGAGTTTGCCAGGGCAGGCCGAGACTCCTGGCTCGAGTTTCTTCAAAGCAAACACAGAAAAAGGAGGTTTAAAAAGTCCCAACTGGTAGTAAAGCTGGGTCCTGTGTGTAGCAGGGCGTGGCTGCCTGGGACAAGATGCAAAACCCCGTTTGAGTGAAGGGGTTTTTGAGTGAGTTTCTACTCTGTTTCCTTGAAGGTTCTGTCATGGAATAGGATGCTCCAGATGTGGGGGTTTTGCCTCTCTCCTCCATACTCAGTCCCTGAGCACCTCAAACACAACCAGACAGACACTGCTGCTCTGCTCTGAACTTCCACAGGGATTTCAGGATTCTGGATGTGGGAATGGCTGTGTGTGGAACGAAGGAGTTCAAAGAGAGAGCTCTGAAGTGGGGCAGGAAATCAGGCCTGCAGCAGATTTCAGCCCTGCAGGGAAGCAGTTCTACTCTGCCTCATGGCAAAAACATCCTGCACTTCCCTTTCCCAGGCAGTCCAGCCTTCTGTTTGCCTGCTGGAGCTGCCCCTGCCAAGCCTGCAGCTCCAGATCACACACAGCCACAATTTCTTGGTCCTTGCTGCTCTTGTTAAGGGGCATGGAGCTCCCTCATGGGAAGAGAGAGCAGCTCTGACCATTCCCAAGGATGGGACCCCCTGGGCTCTCACAGGAATCCGAGAGCAACATTCTGAGGCAGATCTCACTAATTTCAGGCACTGCTGGAGCCAAATTTTGGCAGCTTGTTAAGCCACACCACCAGACAGCCAAAGGCATTACAATTCCTGCACTTTGCTGTCCTCCATGCCTGGCACAGCCCAGCAGGGAACGGGAGCTGCAGGGACTTGGGAACTTCTCCAGGGTTGTGCAAATTGATGGGAAGCTCGTGAGGGGGAGAGGCAGAGGCTCCCCAGCTCTGGGTTACTCTGGCCTGAGGACCCTTCTCTGGGTACTCACTTGACGTTGGTGTTGGTGCAGATGATGTACTCGATCTCATCCGAGTAGGGGTTCTGGAAGGTGAACGAGCTGGTTCTCATCCACAGCCATTCCCGAGTTTTGGATCGGAAGCGGAACATGACTGACAGAACCTGGCCTTTTAACTTCACCACCTGAAAAAAATGGAATTGCATCAATAGCACCTGATCAAAGGTGGGGAAGAGCAACCTGAGCACGAGCTCCCCCACCAGACCCCTGCGATGGCCCTTTGCCTCAAACCTGGACCACCACATCTCAGTCTTCCCAAACGAAATGGCACTATTCCCTCAGGACAGCTTGACTCCTAAAGGATACAGAAGGGGAGTCTAAAATCCCCTTTTTGGCTTCACTTCTCTGATCTCTTTGCACTGGTGAGATGTATGACAAAGCCTCCAAGAAATGAAACACATGCTGTCGCTTCCCATTCCAACGGTTTGGAGCAATGGATATGAGCAGCTGGTTTTTGGAGTCATGAAAGCACAGGGGCAGCCTTACCTGCCCTGCAACCAGTCCAAGGCCCTCAGAAATAACAGTAACGACAACAGGGCAAGAAAACCACCTCCACTGCGGGTTCTGCAGCACTGGGCTGGGCCCTAGAGATGAACCAGGGTTTCAGCCAAGTCAAGCAGGCACTTGGGAGCCACATCCCTGGCCCTAAAAGCTGACTGGACCACCAGCAGCCAGAGCTGGAGTTAAGACTGGATTTTCAGGAGTTAAGACATCAGATGCTTCTGCTTCATTTTGCATTTAATGACAGGACTAAATCTGCAACTGTTTGCACAGGAGAATTATCTAAGCTTTGCTTTTCTTCTTGGTTTTCCGATCAATTTCGTTGCTTTGCAAGCACCAAGACACTCCAATCTTGGAATGAACTCCAATCTGAATTCCACCCTGCATGCAAAGGGCAGCTACAAAGTTTTTACCTGCTGAAAACTGTCCCGTAAAAGCTGTTGATCTTCTGGGTGGCAGAAATCCACAATGTCTTTCCCCAAAAGTTCCTATTTTTCAAGGAATTATGAGAGAGATTGAGTCAGTTCATCTGGCAGGCAGATTCCACAATTAATCCCTCTCTGGACAGGTAGTTCCTGTTCCTTCCCCCCAAACCCCTGTTACACAACTCAAGCACAAGAGCTGGTGTGCTGTTTTTTAAAAGAAAATCACAACAGCTGTTGATTCAGGTTTGATCTTTAACTCAATTTGAGGCAAAAATGGCTTTAATTGACATTTGACATAATCCAGAGACACCCAGCCTTCCCTTGATCAAAGGACTTGGAGAAACACATGGAAAAGCAACCAGTGGAGAAGAAACACATGTCTGGGTTAAGCCCTGGGCATGGTTTATCAGCTCTGTTGGACAAGCAGAGCCACGATGTAGAATGAAAAATAAGTTTAAAGAGCATTTCTTTCTTAAAAAGCTCCTAAAGCTCCTCACCTGGGGCTGGTAACCCACGGTGGCCACGCACCGGTGGTCGATGAAGGTGAAAATCCCTTCGGTGTTGTGTCGGGAGATGAATTCTGTGGGCTGGCACACATTGTTCATGTCTGTGCAGTTGGGGGAGCTGGTCACCTGCCAGGAACACAGGGACAGTCACCAACCCTCGCTGTCCCCGAGCTGCCAGCCCTGCACTGGGATTTGTGTCCACTGGGGAATGTTTTCACACAGAGCAGTTTAAATCTGGGGACCCCAGGACGAGGCAATGCTGGCGAAGGGGAGCAGAGCACTCACCTGGAGCCTGCCGATGGCCACCAGGCAGAACTTGCTGCCCTGGCCAGCGTCGGGGTCATCATCAGGCAGGGAAACACCTGGGAAGGGAGGGCCAAAAATTCCAGCAAGGTTAGTGCAGGAAAGAGGGCTCATTTCAGAGGAAAGGACTTCAAGACATCTCTCTGCCCTGCTTTGTAACTCAATACCCTCCCCCATGAAGGGATTTTGTCAATTAAGGTGCCTCCCCCTCCCTTTTTTCACCAGAAGGATTGAAAATGTCTGAATTTCAGCAAAAGCTGCACATCAGACAGTTCAATATTATTTTCATCCTCTACAGACAGAGATCTCTGCTGCTGCACCTGCAAAAATCAGGTCAATCTTAAAATAAAAGGCATAGATACATTTGCAAAGCACGTGCTGGTACACTCAGCTCCTGGAATGGCAACTTTAGACCGTGTGCTCTTAAGCCCAGGCCACCTGACCACAAGGTGAATCCTTACCTGCTGGGGGCCAGGCTTTGATGTAGCCTGTGCAGTGCACGACGACGTAGTGAGGTTCTCCATCTTTGGCTGCACCTAAACCATTCCTTGGGAGAGAGAAACAGGTTGTGCTGCAGCGGGGGAAGGTGAGGCAAGGTGTTTAGCTGTGTTATTTACACCTTGTATGTCTATCTGCTATTTATGCATCATTTACCTGCAGCGATTCCTCATGAAGCTGAGACGATTGACAGCGACTGGATCCACAGAGCTGTTGCCACACCTGCGCCAGGGTTAGAAAGGATTTGATCTTTCTTGATCAACATGAAAATATTTTGAATAAGAGGAATTTCCATCACACAAACCCCTCATTCTGCAGAACTCAAGGGAGGTGACACTTGGGACTAAAACTAATTGTTACTTTAAACTGGATCTTCTACAACAACAAGGCAAACAAACATCTCAAGAACTTGACTGTAGGGAAAGCTCAGCCATGTTCTATCATGTCTACATCAAAATTAGCCCAAAAAAAGGCTGAAATAAAAGCATGGAGGGGCCAGGATTAGGGTTAGGGAGAAAGTCCAGCTTTAGGCTCAGAGATTTCCCCAGGGAATCCCTTCCCACCTCATTCGGCAGATGAAAGATCTCCGTGAGCCCATGCACATCCTCATGGACTGCTGCCCTTCCTTCTTCACAGTCCCAGTCTTCAAATCGAGGATACGACCTAAAAAAAAGGAAGAAAAAGCAGATGCTGCTGCACTGGGAGTCCTTCCACCAGGACAGGTGTGGCACCAGGTACCGTACTGGGAACTGGCAGGACACGAGTGTCACCGGGGGTACCTTTAGATGCATTCTCGGGGGGGGCTGCAGCATCCTTGGTAGAAAGGCACCAGGGCTTGGTTCCCTCTACAAAGGGAAGGGTTTAATCCAAGTCCTCTGCAGGCTCTCCCACCTGCCAGCCCCTCGCGTCCCCGCCTGGGCTGCCGTACCTGTGAGGGCGTTCTCGGAGGTGGAGAGCTGCTCCCGCAGCTTGCCCACGTCGTCGGGGTGCACCTGCTCGTACAAGGTGCTGCCGAACCACTCGGACTGCGGCTGGTTCAGCACCGGCGTCACCGAGTCCGACACGTACACCACGCGCCCCGTCTCGCAGGACACGATGAACAGGAAGCCGTCGGCCGCCTCCAGGATCAGGTGTTTGAGCTCCTGCAGACACACAGATACCTCTCAGCTCCATGGCCAAAACACATCCTGGGCTTGGACTTTCCCCCCCCCCCCACCCCACACCCATCATTTAATTTTCCCCTCTGATTGCTGTAATTCCCACAAAGCAGCATCAGGCCAGGATCAGAAGGCTTCAGGGAGACCTCACGTGGCTCTTCCAGGAGCTTAAGGGGGCTTCATAAATAGAGGAAGAGGGACTTTTTATACAGCCAGAGACCTGGTCGGTGAGGAAGGAGGGTTTGTAGGTGCCATCTGTGGAGGTGTTGCCAGTGCCACGTAGGGACTTCATGTGGGACACGGCCATGCGCAGGATGGTCAGCTTGTCCGGCTTGCGGGCCAGGGCGCTGCACGTGGGCACCATGTCCGACAGCTCCGTGATGTAGGCGGTCATCTTGTTCCTCCTCCTCCGCTCGATCTCGCTGTGGTTCTCCCTGCCAGAGGTCGAGGAGGAGAAAAGGAGGAAGGTGAAGTGACGGGGCTGGGAGCTCAGACACATCCCCGCAGCAGCGCTCGCACGCGTGTGACACACACAGATGCACCGGGGCCGTCAGGACTGGGAGTCAAGCCTCACATGCTGGGCGTGCACAGGGAACGTGGAGATGGGGACAAGGAGGAGAGGCTACACCTGGACCTTCCTCGAAGTCACAGCGGCTCCCTGGAACCTGGGGACAGCGAGGAGCTGGGCTGACCTTCCCCATCCACCACACAACGCTGCAGGAAGCCAAAGGAATTGCTCCTCTGCTCCCAAAGCGGGGTCACCTCGCTGCAGGTGACCTCGACACTGTCCATCCGAGGGTGGATGAGATCCCTGCACCACCAGACCCACCAGGTCTGCAGCTAAATTTGGGCACCTGCTCTTCTGGGCAGCCTGGGCTAGTGGGAGGTGTGGGACTGGATGAGCTCCAAGGCTCCTTCCAAGCCCAGCCATTCCAGGGCTCTCAGTGACCTCAGCTGGGTCTCACCTTGCAGGGCTTTGGGAAGGCAGTTCCCAGTGACATCAAGAGCCCTTTCACAGGTTACACCTCATTTCTGCACAGATGGTCAAGGCCAACCGACCTGGGCAACACCTGGGTGGTGGCACCAACCTCTAAAGAGGCACTGTGGCCATTGCTGCCACCTAAGGAGGCTCTTGGCACCCCTCTGGCTCACAGGGCACCGTTCCCATCAGTCCCGCAGATGAGAACTTGGTTTTTTTTATCCAGGATACATAATTTAATTGGGTTCCTAAGGTGGGTTTTCCAAAACAGAGCTTAAAACCCAGGTTTCCTGTGCAGAAGGATGGATCAGGTGCAAGGAAGCACACGGTGGGAAGTGAGATGAGATGGAAGTGTTGGAAGGAGCAAAGGATAGGCAGGTGAATGAACAGAATAAATACCAAAATGGAGCATTTATCACTACGAGAATGCAGACATTCAATGACCTCACCTTTGAGTCAGGCAGCTTCCCTAAACTCACAAGCTCAGGGGTGAAAAACAAAGATCCTTCAACTACAAAAGCTACTGGGGAATCAGCAGACATTGACATTTCACTTGCCCCACTGTTACTCTGCCATGAGGAAAGGATGGGAGAACTGGGATTGTCCATCCTGGGGACAAGAAGGCTCTGGGGAGACCTTGGAGCCTGTCCAGGGCCTAAAGGGGCTCCAAGAGAGCTGGAGAGGGACTGGGGACAAGGCCTGGAGGGACAGAACAAGGGGGAATGGCTTCCACTGACACAGGGCAGGGCTAGATGGGATTTTGGGAAGGAATTCTTCCCTGTGAGGGTGGGGAGGCCCTGGCACAGGGTGCCCAGAGAAGCTGTGGCTGCCCCTGGATCCCTGGAAGTGTCCAAGGCTGGACTGGATGGGGTTTGGAGCAGCCTGGGACAGTGCAAGGTGCCCCTGCCAAGAAGGAGATGAGCTCTAAGGTCCCTCCCAACCCAAACCTCTCCGTGGTTCTCTGGAATGTTTTTTGCTACACGCTCCTGGGAACAAACCCTTGGAAGGGTTTGCTGTTCTCTGGATTCCCAGGCCTCACTGCTGTGCCTTCCTGATCTCCTCAAACATCTCAGCACAGCTCAGTGCAGTCAGAAAAGGCACTTTGGGGTCAGGTTTCGGTTTAAAGACAAAACTGCCCAAAACTGAGTTAAGTCTGAAAGGTGGAAAACGAAGGGCACAGGTGTTAAGGCTGCTTCAGGTGTGCACAGGTGACAAATCACCTGTAGGTGGGCACAGGTGCCCTCAGGGCCCATTCCTGGATCCCTGGTGCAGCATTCCAGGTGACCATTCTGGTGGTTTCAGGCACAGTCTCTCATTAATTACTAATAGGAACTCGGTGGAAAAATTAAATCCTATGTCCAGTGACACCACCTTTCCTGGAAGGAAAACACCTGAGCTAACACACCTTTTCCTGCCTCTTCTGAGAGTCCAGCAGCATTCCCAAAACCTTCCCAGAGGGACAGCTTGGCAACTCGACCCAGGACCAAGAGAAACTGTATTTAGCACAGGTTAGCAAAGCTACAGGTGAAGCAGGAGCCCAACCCTGTGGCCTTTGGCAAATAAAGCCTTTCACATATTCCCTAAAATGTTCTTCCAAGGTTGAGGTGTGCCTTTCCTCAATGCCTTTCCCCTCCTAATCCCAATTCCACAGCAATTTCCAGGAGTCTGTTAAATCCTCTGCAGCAGATGAGGGAAGGAGGGGGACAAAAATAAAAAAAGAGAAGGGATGCCTAGAGAAACATTAAGGAAAGGAAAAACTCTGCTTGTCCATGCTTGAAATCTCCATTCTCCTACCTGGCAAGTCTCTCCTTATCCGCTGAACTCTGCTCATCATCAGACCTAAAAATAAAATCAGCCAGCTAAGCTAAAAATGGAAAAAAAGTTGAAAGAAATGGAAAAAAAAATATGGAAAGATGGACTAGGAAACCCAGCCTAGGGACAGGTCTGTTTTGCAGAGGAGCAATTCCATAAAATAAAACAGTCATTAGTTTGCAACATTCCACATTAAACTGGTGCCTGATGTGTTGGAGTTTTAAGACATTTTCTGAGGCTGTGACCTAGGTCTAATTTGCTTATTTCTAGTATGAGAAGTATTCTGATATTTCTAACATGTTTCTGATTTGCTTGACTTCAGAAGGACTCAAACCACTTAAAAAGCTGGAGAATCCCAGCTTGGAATTCCCTGTAGCAGCTAACAGCAGGACAGAGACCTCCAAATCCTGGGGGGCAGTTTTGGGCCCCTCCTGACAAGAGGGACACTGATGGGCTGGAGCGTGTCCAGAGAAGGGAACGGAGCTTCAAACAGGGTAAAAATACCACGGGCTGAGTCCCAGCACTCAGAGATACTGTCAGACACCAAAAAGTGACCAAAGTATTCCCTACAATCTCCAGAAAACCCCCAATTTGTAGAGCTTCTGTGTAATTGCCCACGAAACACACAAATCACAACACGTGCCAGGAAACCCTGTGCAAGGAAAACTTGTACTAAACAGGAAACTTGAACCTCTGCAAGTTTCTTGAGCAGGAGAAAAGAATGAGAGTCCAAGGCCAGAGCTGAAAGGAATGGTGAAAAAGAGGGAGGTCGTTGTCACACTCAGTGAACTGGTCCAAAAAACATCAAGGAATATGTGTGGATCCCTTGGAGCACCTTCAAGGAGAGATGATCAAACTGCTTGTGAGAAGGGTGCTGCAGGACCCCTCTCATATTAAGGTTTTTTGGCACAAAAAGCTTTAAAATCATCAAATTCTTACCTGGCAAACCTCTCCTTGTCGTTTGGCATGGAGTCATCATCACATCTAGGAGAAAGGGGAGAGGTTTAAGTGTTTACATTTCCTTCTTTCCCAAAAAAACACTGAGAAAACAAGGTTTAATAACTCCCACCAAAAATGCCTGGGGTTAAAAAGGCCAATGTGGCTGTGGGTGGGCAGTGCAGGACGATACACTGATCACTCCAAACACTGTGGGTGAACTATTGGCATCACCTCCATGGGGTTTTCCACAGTACATTCCTATCTAGGATAGTGGGCTCACACTCAATTGAATCCCACACCAAGAAATAGATTAAACTGCACTTGGAAGATAAAGGCAGTCCAAATCAGGACCTCCATCCAAGGGTTTCTCTAGGTAAATCCTACATTCATCATCCCGAAACCATTCCACAGCCATCCTTAGAGCACGGGAACGCAGGGAATTCCAGTATCACTGGAGTTACTCAATCCTAACTCGTGTAGTGAGGCTACAAATAAATGACACAAGACATTCCAGCTCTTCTGTGCTCCATATGGATCACGAGGAGATGCTCACAGCCTCGCCAACTCCTTGGGAATAAGGATGTCTCTGGAACTGAAGCATCCTTACAACAGATGAGGATTAATTAACAATGTCTGAGGCAGGAACAAAAGCCACAGAGATGGAAGAATATTGCTGACTGGGAGAAAGGGAAGAGTTTAAGGAACTGGAACAATTCCTGCTGCTTGCAGAGAGGAAAAGCCACAGGATCAGAAAGATCCTGCTCCAGGGAAGACACACAGACACACCTAGACCATGGGACTGAAACTTCTGGGTGCCATGTTCTCCCTCACCTGAGGAATTTACTGTTCCCTTCTCCATCATCATCAAAATCGAGCCTGAAAAACAGAAAAAAGATAATTACTAACCAAGTGATCTCTCCTTTAAATTACTTTTCTGTCTGTCCCCATGGATGCAGACTACTCCTGAAAGGAAAAAATAAATAATCCCAACACAATTAAGTGATCCTAATGTGAAACAACCCACAGTGTTTGGAAAGAAGCTTTGTTTAGGTGACTATCAGGAACAGAGCAAAGAAAACAGTTCCAAAGGAAGAAAACCTGCTTGGAGCATCCACTGCATCCCAACCCTCTGTTCCAAAAGCCTGGATTTCCTAGGAGAATCAGGGACCATTAGCAGCCTACAGACAGAGCATCCCCAGCTCAAAAGCCTGGATTTGGTGTATTTAATTTAAAAAAAAAAAA
>WEKY01025679.1:30463-47638 GCA_013390045.1 Picathartes gymnocephalus
AGGAGATGGGCATCTCCATGGAGGAGCTGCAGGAAATCATCGACAAAGAAGTGGAGAACTCGGAGTGGGTGAGGCAGCGGAAGCAGCAGCTGGAGGAGCTGGAGCAGTGCATGAGGCACAAGGAGGAGGAAGTGGCCCACGTTGAGCTGCTCATTGACGATGCCATGAGGTGCGTGGTGGAGAGAGCCAGAATTCCGAGGAGGGAGATGTGGGATGGCGTTCCCATTCCCTTCAGGGCAGTCCCACGGTGTGGGTGGGTAATGAGGGACGTTGACAGCTTCCCTGCAAACCCGTGCTGTGGATGCTTCCCTCAGTGGTCAGGTGCAGGTGCTGGCAGTGCCTGTGGCACTGGGGAGGCACAGCTGGGTTCCCTCCCGCAGGGCCATCGACAAGTGCGAGACGCTGGCCAAGGAGCTGTACTCCATGATGGGGCTGCAGTACCGGGACAGCAGCTCCGGGGACGAGGCGCCGGCGGCCGCCGAAGTGATCGAGATCCCGGACGAGGAGGATGACGATGTCATGAGCGTGGACTCGGGCTGGAAGTGCAGTTCAGTGTCCCTGGCTGTGCCGCAGGAGGGGCAGGGGAAGGGAATAGCTCGTGGGGATTATCTGCCAGATCTTCTTCGTATTCCTGGAGTCCCAAACTGGGATGTCACCCTTTTCCCACCTGTTGTTCCCATCAAATGATCCCACATGAGGAGAGGTGGCTGAGGAAAAGCCTTGTTTGGGTGGATTTCCTGGCAGGGATTTGGGATGGATGCTTTTCTCTCTTCCCTCTTGTTTCTGTGATTTAATTAGGGTGGATTTTTTCCACTGAAAATGTTTTAAACGGTTTTCTTTTCACTCACAGGCAGCAGCAGTCCCAGAATCGCCAGGGATCAGAGTCTGGTGAGTGGGGAGGCCCTGGCTGGAGATATTTCCTCACGTGGGGTTTTCCTGGGGTACAGCGTTGTGTTTGGTGCAGAAACCCATAAATTTCTCCATGTTTCTCTTCTCTTGCCTTTCCTCCAGCTGCAGGAAGCGATGCTTGCCATGAGGAAATCTGCCCGGGACGTTGCGAAATTCATGGATGCTGTAAACAAGAAAACGACCTTGCAGGAAGCACAGAAAGGTATGGGAGCTTCCAGGGACCCTGTGCCCTGGCCCTGGTCCTTTGCTTCCCAAAATAGGAACACGGTGATCTGTTTTCCCTGCTGGAAATCTCCATTCATGTTTATTGATCCCACACTGCTATTTTTATTTAGGATGTATCGATTCCAAATTGCTGCTTTTCTTCAAGGTGTTTCCATCCAGTAAAAAGGAAGCACTTGGGCTGCCTGAGGGGAAGGAAATCAGGAATTCTTCTTCCAGAATTGTGCTTCCGGCTGTGCCAAGGAAGGGAGCTTTGGGTGATTCAGAACTGACTTTCTGCTGTTGTTCCTTGGTAGATGCTCAGCCCCCTCAGGAATCTCCTGGCACTGCCCAGCCCATCATTGTCCCTGCAGCCCCTGGCAGTGATCTCAACACTGATGGGGACCTCAAAGTGGGCATGAGGATTTTGGGGAAGAAGAGAAGCAAAACGTGGCATAAGGGGACGTTGATTGCCATCCAGCCGGTCGGTACGTGGGGGCTTTCCTGGGATTTTGGGTGGGAAACCTGGATTAAAAGTTGTTGGAGCACCTGATGTCACCTGGAAGGGATGGTGGGAACAACACACCTCCACCATCCAAATTAATTCCTGAAAGGCTTTTAAATGAATTCTGGGTTAATTCCGAATAAACCATCTCAGAGTGACCCACAGCGTTGAAACTGTGATGTGAAATCACGCAGCTTTTGTTTATTTTCCCCTTTATTTCCCTTCTGTTTGCCTTAAAATGTCTTCCCAGGTGCTGGCAAGAAATACAAAGTGAAATTTGATAATAAAGGGAAGAGTTTGCTGTCGGGCAACCACATTGCCTACGATTACCACCCCTCTGCCGAGAGGCACCACGTGGGCAGGAGGGTGGTGGCCAGGTACAAGGATGGCAATCAGATGTGGCTCTATGCTGGGATCGTGGCTGAGACCCCCAACCTCAAGAATAAAGACAGGTATTCCTTATTTCCCATGGTCACGTGCTCCCATCTCTGGGGTGGTTTTTTTTGTTTGTTTGTTTTAGGCCAAAAAAAAAAGGTTTATTTGAATACCCTCCAGGTGCTGAATTGTGCCCTCCCCAGGAATGCAGTTCTGACTTCCTTCGTCTTTCTTATCTGTCAAACTCAGGGTGGAGCTTCCACTCTTGCTCATGGCCCTGAGTCAGGAATTAGATCTGCTAATTTATTCAAATTATCACCCAAATGTTGAGTCTGGGCTCCTTGAGGCATGAAACAGTGGGAGGAAATAGGAGCCCTGGGAGGGTAGAGTGGCAGGAGTGCTGCCAGAGCTCTTCAGGAGGAGAAAGAGTAGGTTTGGAGCAGCTTTTTTGGGAATAAAGAAGGGGCAGGGCTGCTGTGATCTATTGAAATAAAGGCTTGTAGTCTTCCTGAAGAGATTGATAAAGGATTTAATCCCCCTGAATCTGCTGTAAATTGTGTTGGATTTTATCTGGTCCATGTTTAATATCTGAAAATGAGCTGAATTTGAGACTCAAATTGCAACTTTTCTCCTGGTTGTGATGCTGATCCCTCATCTGCAGCTTTTGTATAGCTCCAGGGCCTGGAGTGGGTGCTTATCCATCTTCCCTGCAGAAACCAGGAGCAATTAAACACTTTCTCTTCCTTTATCTCCCTGTCCTGGGGCGCAGAGGGGATTCAGAGCAGAGGGAAAGGGCCAGGCTGGGGATTGTGCTGCTGGGAAGTGTTTGAGCAGCTGTGGGGGGCACAGGGAGCGTTTGGGGCTCTTCACTCTGTCCTCATCCAGCACTGGGGTGTCTCCAGGAGGGGCGGGAGAGGTTCTCCTCTTCCACTCCATGACATGAAGCCATGTTCTCTTCAGCTGCCATTCCTGATTCCCATTTGCTTTCCAGGTTCCTGATCTTCTTCGACGACGGCTACGCATCGTACGTGAAGGAGTGGGAGCTGTACCCGGTCTGCCGGCCACGTGAGTGATCCCTGGCCCTCCTGGCCTGCCGAGCTTTGGGGGCTTTGCAAGAGCCTGGGTCCAAAAACGGTCACATCCCTTCTGGTGCTGAGCCTGGAGACAGCTGAAATCCTGGTTTATTGCCAGGCTGGGTTCAGGATGTCCCACCACCAACATTCCAGCCCTCGGGATCACCCCTTGATTGAACTTATGTAAAAATCCACCTGGGATTTAGGGATAGCCTAAAAAAAAAAAAGAATTAAATGTTCTCTCTGTTTTGTCCTCTTCCCTTTCTCCCACATGTCCCTTCCCAAACAGTGAAAAAAGCCTGGGAAGACATTGAGGATGTTTCCTGTCGGGATTTCATTGAGGAATACATCACTGCCTACCCCAACAGGCCCATGGTACTGCTGAAGAATGGGCAGCTGATCAAAACTGAGTGGGAAGGGACCTGGTGGAAATCCAGAGTGGAAGAAGTGGATGGAAGTCTGGTCAAAATCCTTTTCCTGGTAGGAATTTTCCTTCTCCCCTTAGGATTAACTTTGAGGCTGGGGATCTGATCAGCTCCGTTTTCCTTGCTAATCATGGAAATACTGAGATTGGAGGAACCTCTGAGATCTTGAAGTCTGAGGCCCCAAACCATGTGCCCAGGTGCCACATCCACAGGGGTTTTGGACAGTTCCAGGGACAGTGACTCCCCCACTGCCCTGGTCAGCCTGCCAGGGCGTGAAGACCCTCTCCATGAGGAAATTTTCCCTGATACCCAATTAGAGATTCCAACAGAAGTAATTGCATTGTCCTGCTGTGTGTCAGTACTCATTGTTGTCTCCTTGTGCTCTCTCTGTGTCTCACCTCAGGAAGCTCTTCCCACGCGAACTGTGAGTGTTTCCTTCTCGTTCCCGCAGGAGCACAAACGCTGTGAGTGGATTTACCGAGGTTCCACACGCCTCGAGCCCATGTTCAGCATGAAAACTTCCACAGCTTCCACCCAGGAAAAGAAGCAAAGCGGGCAAACCAGGACTCGTCCCAATGTTGGTTGGTGGCATCTTTTGGTTTCATTTAGATCCTAGGATTTAACTGGAGGGTGGTTTGGGTTTGGTGGGTTTTTTAGCAGAACTCCTGGAGATACTAGATTTCCAGGTTTTGGGTTTTTTTTTTGGTCTTCTGACAGGAGATTTCAAATTTCCAGCGGGTCTTTTCCCCTGGCACAGGAGATTTAGGTTTCCAGTGGGATTTTTCTCCTGGAATAATGCCACAAAACCAAATTGGACTTGGGTGAAGTGACCAGGATTTTTGGGGGAGTTGCTGTGCTCCAAGCTGGACGATGACCCGCCATTAATCCCAAACTCCTCAGTTTTGGTTCCTTCCAGGCACAAGTCAGTGTTTTGGGGCCCATACAGCCAACTTTGGATAACATTAGGGGCTTCTCCTGTTGACTCTTTGGTTTTTCACCTTCCCCACCAGGTGCTGTGAGGAGCAAGGGCCCTGTGGTCCAGTACACCCAGGATTTGGCAGGAGCTGGTCCCCAGTACAAGGCTCCGGAGCAGCCGCCGGCTGCACGTCCCGCATCTCCTCAGCCTGCAGAGATGGAGTAAGTGCCAGAGTCACTTCCAGCTCTTTGCTTCTCCTCTCCAGCGCTCAGCTCTCTCAGGCACCACCTTTTCTGTGCAGAGGAATCCTCAGCTGCAGGTTTCCTCCATGGCTTTAGTCATGATTTTTGGGGAAAACTCTTACCTAAAGCTGCTGGATGAATAACTGGGGGCGGGAGTTGAGAGCCAACACTCCCCGAGCCAAATATTCCAACTCAGGGCTAAAGCTTCGCACTTGCCTTTCCAAATTAGACCTTTGCTCCTTCTCTTCCCAAAATCTGAATTGCTCCCTCGTGTCACGATCCAGGCACTGGCCCCCGGCTGCCTCGTGTCCCTCCACTTGGACTGACCTGCTCGCTGACCTCGCTGGGAATTCGGGATCAGTGGTCGGTCCCGGTGGGCACGGAGCAATCCACGGCCAAGCCGCTGCCAGGGGCCCAAGGGGGACATTCCCGGAGCCACAGGCTGAAGGAGGCCTGGAGGAAGGAGGAAGTCGGCTTGGTGATGAAGGGAGCGTGTTGGAGGACACCAGGGAACTTGGGAATGTGCTCGGGGTCCTTTTAGGGGAGGGAGAGGCTCTCCCAGTTAATTTTTGCCAGCGCTGTGGATTTCCCATCCGGATTTACGGCCGCCTGGCCCCATGCCAGCACGTCTTCTGCTGTGACTGTGCCCTGCTGGTGGGGCACGAGGGAGGCAGGGCATGTCCCAGGTGTGAGCAGCCTGTGCAGGAGGTCAATCTTTACTCCCCACAGGCTCTCCAGGTGTAGCAGCAGCTCAAACCTCACCTGCCCCATCTGGGGGTCTCGGGGGGCTCCTCTGCAAGCAGCAGTGCAGTATAACCCAATTTACCCTGGAAACGTTCCCTCTGTGCTGGTCTGACCAGGATTTGGGAGTGGAAGCCACAACAACGTCACCTTTTCCATAGCACCCACGAGATGCTGAAGGAGGTCCAGGAATGCAGAGCTGGGCCCCCACCCCTGCAGGGCCCCCACGTGCAGGGAGGAGCTGGGCTGGGACTGGGACACCCTGAGACCATGGGCAGTGTCACGACACGAAGATGACCACGCTGGACCTGCAGCCCCATCTGTCATCACCGAATCCTTTCCCATTCAGGCCTTGCAGTGCTTACAAGGAATTTTTTCCCTCTCCCCACAGAGGGCTTGGCTTTAGGACGTGGTTTTTGTGCAGCTGCTTCCCTGCCCTTAAATCCGAACTTCTCCTGGACAGGGGCAGGAGGCAGCACGGGCCTGGCCGTGTCCGTGTCCCTGCTGTTCCCAGGGATTCTGCCTGGTTCAAACCCTTGGATTTCAGATTATTAAAACTAAGCACAGTCTCCTCACTCTGGTGTTTTGTTTCCTCTGAGGGAAGCCTGCGTCTCTTCCCCCTCTTTCAAGTTCTTCTTGGTGTTGTCACCACTTCTGACTGGTTTAAGCCCATTTTTCCTCTTGCTCTAACTTTTGAGACGTGTTTGAGCACTTTGCTTTCAGGCAGCTGTTGGCAGAAACCCTCATCCCCTCCTGCTCTCCTGTCTCCTCCCTTTCTCCCCAATAACTTCACTGTTTTTCCTCTTCAGTGGCTGGTTTGGGGTGGTTTCCTGTTTTATTGATGTAAACGGGTTGAAAACTTCTGGAATGGTTTGGAAACCTGGAGTTGATTGAAACCCCCTGAAATGGGTCGAGAACCTGTTTTTTTGGATCCACTGCTAACTCTTTCATCAGGGATGTTATTACATTCCCTTGCACAATCTTATCTTGTTACTTAATGCTTGCAAGAGAATCCTCTGGATTTGTTCGTCCCACTCAGGCCTGCTTGAGCCTCTGGAAACTCTGGTTTCTGCTAATCCAGGGGTTTCTTCATGGCCTGGTTTGTCCAGCTTCCCAGGATGAAGGCCTTGGGCATCCTTGTTACCCTTGCCTTATTTCAAAATCAGAAGTCACTTTGAGCTGTAGCTGAGTTCTGAAATTTGGCGTGGTTGTGGGATTGCTGTAGCAGAAATGGGCTGATTTTCACACTTACTAGGAAAATAGCCACTGCTGGGATTCTCCTGGGTTTCTGAATTCCGTGGGGCAGTGTTGTTTGGATTCCCACCAGTTGCTTTTCCATGTTCCAAATCATCTCCTTCTTTTCTCCTGCAGATGCTCCGACACCCAGCTGGCCCAGGGCAGAAAGCAGGTGGCCAAGAAAAGCACTTCCTTCCGTCCTGGCTCCGTGGGCTCCGGGCACTCATCCCCGTCCTCCCCCGTCCTCGGGGACACCCCGGCGGCCGGGAGGGCCCTCCCGGCCCCGCAGCACCGGTGAGCAGAGCTCTGATTGGGACACATCCCTGAGTGCTCCCGGGTCTGGGATGCTGGGACACATCTGGTGGGTTTCTGCTGGGGATTCAGGCTCGAACCATGGAGTGGTGGAATTGCTGAGCTTGGAAAAGCCTCTGAGTTCATGGAGTCCCCCCAGCACTGCCAGGGCCTCCGCTGAGCCACTTCCCCAAGTGCCACATCCACTTGTGTTCTGAGCACTTACAGGGGCAGTGACTTCACCACCTTGCAATGCCCGACCACCCAGGTCCCGCTGGTCACACCGTGCCCGATCTAATCCAGGTGCCCTTGCCCACCTGGGCTGGCATCCAGCCTCTGCCCACCCTCACGGCTCTTCCTTAACTCACCCAGTCCCTCCTCTCCCCGCAGAGTGCCCAGCGGCCCCTCCCAGCCCTTCCACGGGATGCTGGACCGCATTCCCAACGAGCCCTCCTACCGGGCCCCTCTGGAGAAGCTCTTCTACCTGCCCCACGTGTGCAGCTACGCCTGCCTGTCGCGGGTGCGGCCCATCCGCAGCGACCAGTACCGCAGCCGCAACCCGCTGCTCATCCCGCTGCTCTACGACTTCCGGCGCATGACGGCGCGGCGCCGCATCAACCGCAAGATGGGCTTCCACGTGCTCTACAAAACCCCCTGCGGGCTCTGCCTGCGCTCCATGCACGAGATCGAGCGCTACCTCTTCGAGACGGACTGCGACTTCCTGTTCCTGGAGATGTTCTGCCTGGACCCCTACGTGCTGGTGGACCGCAAGTTCCAGCCCTACCAGCCCTACTACTACATCGCCGATATCACCAAGGGCAAGGAGGACGTGCCCCTGTCCTGCGTCAACGAGATCGACAACACGCCGCCCCCGCAGGTGGCCTACAGCAAGGAGAGGATCCCCGGGAAAGGGGTGTACATCAACACCAGCTGGGAATTCCTCGTGGGCTGCGACTGCAAGGATGGCTGCAGAGACAAGTAGGTGGCTGCTCCTGGGTGAGGGGACGGTGCTGGGACTGTGTGAGCTGCCCGGGGAGCACCCCAGGGTGGATCTGCTCTGGGATTTAAACCCACATAGGTCGGTCCGTTGCAGGTTTCGTGGTTTGGGTTGGAAGGGACATTAAAAATCACCCATTACAACTCCTGACATGGGCAGGGCCACCTTCTACTATCCCAGGTTGCTCCAAGCCCTGTCCAGCCTGTCCTTGGACACTTCTCTTGGTTTGATTCCAACTCAAACCCTTTGTGCCCATCTCTGCCTAAAGATTTGATTTCTTTTCCGGTGTCCAGACTGATGTGAGAAGTGTAACTCGTGGGTTTTCCTGTGTGTCTGTGCAGATCCAGGTGTGCCTGTCACCAGCTGACCATCCATGCCAGCGGCTGCACCCCCGGAGGCCAAATCAACCCCAACTCGGGCTACCAGCACAAGCGGCTGGAGGAATGTCTCCCAACAGGGTGAGCAGAGCCTTCACCAGCCCCAGGTCCATCGAGAGGGAATTGATCCTGGGTATCCCAGTGCAGATGTGCCCACCTGCCTCTGGTCTGGGTTCTTCTGCCAGCTGTGGAATGGTTTGGGTTGGAAGGGGCCTTAAGGATCATCCAGAACAGGGGCAGAGGCACCTTCCATGAGCCAGGGTTGCTCTCTGTGCATAACCCCAGCTCTGCCAACAGCCACAGGCTTTGGGATGTTTCATTATCCTTCTCTTTCCTTGCAGTGTTTACGAGTGCAACAAGAGGTGCAAGTGCAACGTGAACATGTGCACCAACCGCCTGGTCCAGCACGGCCTCCAGGTGCGGCTGCAGCTCTTCAAGACCCGGAACAAAGGCTGGGGCATTCGCTGCCTCGACGACATCGCCAAGGGCTCCTTTGTCTGCATCTACGCAGGTGGGAGCTCATGGAAGCATCTTCTGTGGAAAGAGGGGTACCCAGAGATGGGAGCGGAGGTGGGGAAGGGGTTGGAGCACAGGGAGGAGAACTCCTGAGGGAGCTGGGGGGGCTCAGCCTGGAGAAAAGGAGGCTCAGGGGGGACCTTTTGGCTCTCTCCAATGCCCTGGGGAGGTTTAAGTTGGACATTCAGGAAAATTTCTTCCTGGGAAGAAAGCACTGGCACAGGCTGCCCAGGGAGGTGGTGGAGCCACTGGCCCTGAAAGTGCTCAAAAGCACATGTGGATGTGGCACTTGGGGACATGGCTCAGTGGTGGCCTTGGCAGTGCTGGGGGTAACAGTTGGACTCAGGAGCTCTTCCAGCCTCAACGATTCCGTGACTCCAAAGCCCAGCAGAAGGGCTGTGGAGCTCTTGCCATGCCCGTTTTGGGGGCTGGAAGGGGAAAGCTGAGCTGATGAACTTGCCCAGTGCTGGCACGAGACGCTGCAGAACCCTCATGGTGGCAGTGTTGGTGTCACAAGATGTCCCCTGAGCTGTCCCTGAGGTGACCCAAGCACAGCCCTACTTCCTCTGCCCAGCGAAATGGCCGGGCCCGGCACAGCCCAGGGGATGCAGAAGTTGCACCAGGGTTGCCAGAGCCGCCCACAGGCACGGCCAGAGCTGCTGCCTCTGCTCTTCCAGCCCTGCCAAGGCCCTGCTTCAGCTGCTCTGTGGAGATTTCGGGGCTGAAAACCTTGATTTTAGCTCAAGCCTCAGGGTTTTGTTACAACAAGAAACGGGGTTATGTTATCCTTTCCCAGCCCAACTTTGGAATAGAGCAGCGCCATCCCTGTTCTCTCCTCAGTGAGCTTTGGAGAGGATAAATCAAACGTCATCCCAGAAAACTCACCCTTCGTTTTCTGCCCCGCCCAGGGAAAATCCTCACGGACGACTTTGCTGACAAAGAGGGGCTGGAAATGGGTGACGAGTACTTTGCCAACCTGGACCACATCGAGAGCGTGGAGAACTTCAAGGAGGGCTACGAGAGCGACGCCAAGTGCTCCTCGGACAACAGCGGCGTGGACCTCAAGGACGACGATGACGATGACGACGAGGAGAACACGGGCACGGAGGAGCTGGAGGAATCCAACGAGGACAGCTCGGACGACAACTTCTGCAAGGACGAGAGCTTCAGCACGAGCTCGGTGCTGCGCAGCTACGCCACGCGCCGGCAGACGCGCGGCCAGCGCGACCACGGCCCCTCGGAGACGGCCTCCAAGGACTCGGGGCCCACGCGGCCCCTCGGCCACGAGGAGCCCGCCACGGCCCCTCCATGCAAGCTGCCCGTGTCCGAGGAGACCTCCAAGAACAAAGTGGCCTCGTGGCTCAGCTCCAACAGCATGGCCGAGAGCTTCCAGGACAGCGACGGCGCCTCGTCCTTCAGGGTGGGCGAAGGGGGAGAAGCCAAGGCTGTGAAAATGGAAATCCCTGCCGAGAGGGAGAAGGGCTGTGCTCCCACCCCGGCAGATCTGAACGGAGAGGAAAAGGCAGCCAAGAAGGAGGTGAGGGAGAGATGTGGGAATGGGAGACTGACATGCAGGGGGAGTGTGGGGCTGTTGGATGTCCCTGTGCTCAGCTCCCCTGGCTTCTCTGGTGGGACAGGGAGGGGCTTTTCCCCTCCCAAGGAGGGAGTTTGTGGCACAAGAGGCTACAGAAGTCGCTCGATGTGAGCAGAGCTGAACATCCTCCTGCCTGGGGACCTGAGGGACATGGCTGGGGACAGCAGGGACATGGTGGTGGTCCCTGTCCACCTTGAGTCCCGCAGAGGGCGAGGCATCTCCATGCTGGGTGTCACACTGAGTGTGGGGACAGGCAGCATCTCAGGGCTGGCACCCTGGGCTGGCACTTTGGGGAGCAATTCCCTAGAAGGGTTGAAGAGTGTTTGACAAGAGAGAGATTCCAATCTTCTGTGCTTTTCCCCTCTGCAGGAACCTGAAGAATCAACCAAAATTCCCAGGTAAGATTCCTTAAATCGTGTTTTCCTGTCCATGCCTGGCCTGTGGACAAAATCCCTGGGAATCCAAGGGTGACCCGCTCTTGTCCCGACTCTGCAGGCTGAGCAGCCTGGGCAGGAGGTACGGCTACAACCCCTGTCCCCCCAAGCTGGAGGGCATCCGCAGGCCGCTGAGTGGGACGCTGCTGCTGCAGAGCCGCCGGCGCTCCCTGGCCCCGCCGCGCCCCTCCGAGGTGAGCGGGACCCCCGGGCTGGGAGGGGCCTCCCCCAAACCGCCTCCATAGCAACCTTGAACCTTATTTTGGCTGGTTTTCTGCCTTTTGGTTCCCAGTTGAGCACACGGGTTGTGGTTGTGGTTTCCTGGAGGGCAGCTGATTTCCTTTGGATTTTGGGGGTCTTTTGTGGATGTGAACGATCAAAAAAAGAGCGTGGAATGGAATTTGGGTCGGATTTGGCACCTTGGTTTGCACACTTGGGACCCATTGCTTGGCAGAGTCATCTGGGGGAAGCCATCCTGGGGAACAATCCTTGTTTTCTGGGGTCTTCTCCTTTCCTTTCGAGCACCTAATGCTCCAAGATCTCGAGCAGAACACAGCAGCCCCCCAGAATCCCACAGGTGTTCCAAACACTGACTGTGGGATGTGGAGTCCAGAGGGGGATTCCCTTCCAAGGGGCTCCCTGGAGCAGAGGGGGTGAGCAGGAGGAGAGCACCACAATCCTGGGGAGAAGGGAGGCTGGGATGCACTCCAGGAGCTGTTGTGTCCCCAGGATGTGCTGACGGTGTCGAGCAGCACCGACACTGACGAGGAGCACAGGGCAGGGCAGGCCCCGGGCACCGCCAACGACAGCGACGACATCCAGACCATTTCCTCAGGCTCTGAGGAGGAGGAAGGGGAGGACAAGAAAAATTCATCATCTGGGTCAGGTGAGGAGGGAGACGAGGGCTGAGGGAGAGTTTTGGCTGGAAAGCACCAGGAAGGGCTCGTGAGGCCACAGCAGCTGCTCCTGCTGTGTCCAAGAGCTGCGCTTGGCAAGACAAAACTGCAAAATCTGCTCCTCAAAACCAGATGTTTTTGGGTGTTGTAAGAAAAAGCAACAGTGGGGTTTACGGTGGGTCTGCAGGCTGGGCTGGGTTGATTCTAGGAGCCATCCTGGAGGGCCGGTCTGGCTCTGAGGGGTTTGTTTGTCTGAGTGGAGCAGCAGGGGGACCAGCGGGATCAGGGACAGCACTGCCCCGGTTGCTCTGCTGGACGGTCCCATCTCGTGGCAGGTCCCATGAAGAGACAGGTGGCCGTGAAATCCACCCGGGGCTTTGCCCTGAAGTCCACCCACGGCATCGCCATCAAATCCACGCCGCTGGCGGCGGCCGACAAGGGCGAGAGCGCGGGGCCCGTGCGCCGCAGCACGCGGCAGTTCTACGACGGCGAGGAGAACTGCTACATCATCGACGCCAAGCTCGAGGGCAACCTGGGCCGCTACCTCAACGTGAGTCAGGCACGGGCACTCCTGGGCTCTGTGTGCCCCTCCCCAGGGCTAGCTAAAAACGAGAGAAGTGGGAAAAGAGCAGGTTAATAATGCACTTTCCTGAGTGAAACAGCAGCTGCTCCGGCCTGGTGGGAGCAGGAATGGCCCCGTCAGTCCTTCCAGAGCCCGTTACCTTTGAGTGTGGATCTTATGAGTCACCCCGGGCGTGCAGCCTGTTCCAGCAGGATTCCTCTGGATGCGGCGGGCAGACCAGGAATGCTGCTTGTTTATAAAGGCTGTGCTCAGGGCTGGCAGCTCGGCCTCCCTGCCCAGGCAGCAGCTCAGGCTCTTCCCTGTTGCCCTTACAGCACAGCTGCACCCCAAACCTCTTTGTGCAGAACGTCTTCGTGGATACCCACGACCTTCGCTTCCCCTGGGTCGCCTTCTTTGCCAGCAAGTGAGTCCTGGGGTGCTGGAAGGGGCTGGGGATTGCTGGGCCTTGGTGGGACCTGGCTCCATGGCCAGGGCTGGGTGTTCCCTGCTCCTGAAAACCCCATTCCCAGTTTCCCAGCATTCCAGAGCAGAGAAAACCAGGTGAAATCCTCTCTCTTGTGCTGGAGATCCTGATGTGATTTCCACCAGGTTTAGACCTTCCTAAAGGGCAGAGTGAGGCATGGAGCAGCCCACTTCCTGGTTTATTTGAGTCCCAAATCTTTGAGTCGTGGTGAATCCCTGCTGCCTGCCTCTGCTCCTCCATGAATCCTCATGAGAAGGATTCATCAGGGAACTCTGTCCCTTCCTCCCTGGCTGCCTCAGCCTCATCCTGGAGCACTCACATGGAAGCGTGGCTTCCTCCTACCATCCACTTCCTCCTCTTTCCTGGAAGAGTCTCCTCGCCCATCCCGTGTGGTTTTTTTCCTCCCCAGGAGGATCCGAGCTGGCACGGAGCTGACCTGGGATTACAACTACGAGGTGGGCAGCGTGGAGGGCAAGGAGCTGCTGTGCTGCTGCGGGGCCATCGACTGCCGGGGCCGGCTGCTCTGAGCCGGCCCTGCTCCCAGCAGACCCCACTTCTCCAGAGGCCTGGTGCTCACTTCCCCTCAGTAAGGGTAAAGTTTCTTCTCAAGAGGTTCTCACTTGTTCTGTTCACCTGGAGAATGACAGATGGACACGGAGCAGGAACGGACTCTGGCTGTGCTGGGGGTGGTTCCCAGCCCCTCGGCTTCTCCCACCTTCCAGAGGCTCCAGTTAACCCACAAGACAACGGGGTCCCTCAAGGGAGGAGCTTTTCCTGCTCTCTTCCAGCTTTCCACCAAATTTAAGGCACAAACCTCCTTTATCCAGCAGCAAGCACTTCCCTCAGTATTCCCAGGAAGTGCTTGCCAGTTGGGACTGAGGCCTTGGAAGTGAGAGGGAGGATGGTGGAAAGAATCCCTGGAAGACTGGACCAATTAGGATTTATAGAATTTAAGTGAAAAAAGACAAGAAGTAAGTATCTGTTGTCAGTTTTAAGCTGCTGTAAAGCATCTTTTAGTTGCTAAAAAGCAATAAAAGTGCGTTTTTCTATTAAAAACAACTTACCCTGATCTTGAGACACAGCAAAGAGCCCTGAAAAATCCGGATAGAGCCACTGCCATCGTCCTTGTTTCTGTGGGGTTTGCAGGAAAAATGCCAGAGGTGGATGGGCACAAGGATAAGGAGCTCCCACATTTTCACCTTTCCTTCACCTTTCCTCAAAACAAACACTCCTTAAACCCTCCACTGGGGAAAATTACAGAGAAACGGGTTGGAATTTTCTTGAGGAAGCAGATCCAATTCCTCTCCCAATCTCCAACCCTCCCAGAATGTCACTGAAAGCTCTGAGTTGGGGCAGCTGGGACAGCCCCAAACTGGCTTTGGGCACCTGGGCAGGGAAGGGAGGAGGTGGCACCGGCCTTGTCCGGCTGCTGGACAGTGCTGGGCACTACTGGACACAGATCCACAGAAAATCACCTGGCTTTGACAGCCACAGTCCAGGCGTGGGGCTTGGGTTTCCTTTTTGTTTGGGGGGAGAACGAGGGAAGGCACCAGGGCAGATCCAAAGGGTTCAAAAAACCACCTGAGAACTGGATGAAAGAGGTGAAGTTTTACAAACCGGGATCAGATCTCACATTATTGACGTGGAAAACTCCAATCCAGGGGTGGTGGAGCTGATTCCAACCATCCACCCCCCCATAAACCAACACCAGCCCAGCTCACACAGCTCTGCACAAGGGAGGCTTGTTGGGTTCTTTCCTGCTAAATAACCTTTTTTTTCTTTGTAAAATAAAACCTTTCTGGGGCCTCCTGGAGCTCCAGTTCCATCCCGAGTGTCCACCTGAATAGAGGCTTTGTCATCCCAGCGGGGCTGTAGCTCCTCAGGGAACCCAAACCCACGCTCCAGCCTGGTGTTGAGGACTTGGAGAAACTTTTAGGAGAAAAAAAAAAACCATAAAAACCATCAAAATCCTCAGCTCTGCCCATTTCTAGCACTGCCTAAAGGATCTGTGCAAAAATAACCCCCTACCCCAGGGCCATTGTGCCACTCACAGAATATGCCCAAATCCTGTATTTTTTTTACCCAAGTTTATTAGTTTTTAAACTTTTAATATATTTAACCTTTTATTTCTTTCTTTTATTTTTTTAAAAAACAACAACAACAAAACACATTTTGGTCTGACATTGGTTAATGGTCCTTTTTCCCCCCCACCCCTCCGTGCTGGGAGGTCTCGCAGCATCCCAGGGGATGCAGGAGACAGAGCCAAGCCCGGCTCCTTCTGTCTTCCAAATAAATAGAAAGAAAAGGAGAGAAAAAAAAAAAAAAAAAAAAAAAGAAAAAATCAGTTGGAAATTTGTCCTGTTACAGCTGGGAGAGGCCACGGAGAGGGAGCGACTCAAAATCCATTTACTGAAGAGAAATGAGAGGATTAAACTCTGTGAGACACAAGGAGTGACTCAGCCCCGCAGCTTCCTTCCCCCAAGTACTTCCATAGTGTCATCCCATCATTTAGGCACTCAAACACCCAGGAATTCCCTGCTCCTCCCTCCCAGTTCAGTGGAGCAGGGGTTGAGACAGCTTTTCCAGCCAGATACAGGTCAGGGAAAGGGGGTTTTTCCCCTCCCCCCGGCAAAGGAATGGTTGGGAAAGTAGGAATAACACCGAGCCCAGCACAGGGCTGAGCCGAGCTCTTTGGCCAGAGCCAATCCGAGGGGCTGCGGGGCGGGAAGGAGCCACCCCGGTGGGATGGGAGCCATCCCGGTGGGGTTCCCGGGAACCACAGTGGATTAAGGCAGCAGGTGAGAGGTGGAAGGGCACCAGCGGTGAGTGTGAGGCAGAGCTGCGGCCCCGCTCCGCAGGGGCTGGGCCCGGCGGGCGCCCCGGGGTCCCGGTGAGGAGCGGCCGGAGGGGCCGGGCCGGCGGCGGGAGGTGGCAGCTCTCGGGTCCGGGGCACTCAGTCGGTTTTGCGGTGGTTGTTGTTGAGGATGGGGTGGCCGTTGGAGAGGGGCCCGTTCTTGGCCGCCTCCTCCTCCTCCTCAGAGTTGTCCGTCTCCTCACGGTCACTCCGCTCATCCTCCACCACCTGTGGGCAGAGGGAAGAGGGGGTTCAGTCATTTTCCTGCCGTGCCTCAGTTTCCCCATTGTAACCACAGCGGTTTCTCCCCACCGAAGGCTCTCCAGGAGCCAAGAGCAGTCGGGATTCAGGATTTGGGGATCTCCTCTGCAAAGCCCCATCCTCCATCCACCCCGAGTGGGTCCTTCTTCCCACGACGTCCCCATGGACCCCAAGTCCCCTCTCACCTTTCCAGTTATGAACTTCTGGGCCATGCGGATGATGAGGTAGGCCCAGAAGATGTGCAGCGACTGCAGCACCACCATCATGAAGTTGAAGAAGTAGTAGCCGAAGAAGGCGGGGTAGAGATCCAGCGGATAAAACACCGTGCAGTGCATGATCCTGCCGGGAAAAGCCACTCCTGTCACAGGCAGAACCAGCATCCCACTCCCTGTGAGAACCCCCAGCCCCTGCCTCAGTTTCCCCCCGTTCCCCAGGAGAGCTCACCAGAAGGGCAGGATGACCAGGCGGGTGATGATGAAGACGGCGGCGAAGACGATGAAGATGTTGTTGCAGGTGTTTCTCCAGCCGGCGTAGTTGAACATCTTGGCAGACTGGGGGGGCACAGGGGGTGAGCTGGGGAGGGGGCACAGGACGGGGAACATGGTGACAGAGGGGCAGGGGGACACACCAACCTCCAGCAGATAATCCGAGGAGTCGTGCAGGGCCATGATCAGCGTCCCAGCACGGATGTAGTTGGCGAACCAGGAGAAGCTGATGAGGATGATGGTGGCGACGTGGTGGATGATTTGCTCTTTGAAGTCCTGTGCCCAAAGCAAAGCGGAGCCCAGGAATGGGGAGGTTACAGCAGCCTGGATCCCACCCACAGCAAACCCCCACCCCACAGCCCCTCTGTGTCCCCACACCCTCCCAGCTGGTGCCTCCTGCCCACCACGAGGGTGAAGAAAACCCTGCCAAGGTGTCCCAGTGTCCCCCACCCCCTCCCAGGGCCCCCACCTTGCGCTTGACGTCGGAGGCGATGCTGAAGAGCAGGGACCAGTAGAAGGAGAGCTCGATCATGTAGTACCAGTACTGGGAGGGCAGCATGCTCTGCGGGCAACAGACAGGTTGGGGGGTGCTCTGTGTCCCCAGAGGGGTTTGGTCTCCTTCTGTGGGCTCCAGCCGGGTGTCCCCAGGGATGCCAAGAGACCCTCCTGCCCCCCCAGCTCCCACTGCTGATCCTGGTGCTCCGGAAGGGCAGCCGGGATGGGATCCGTGCTCACCTGGATGGGGTATCCCTTCCACACTTCCCGGAGGTCGTAGAACCAGGGTTTCTGTGGGATGGGGAG
>WEKY01025680.1:0-46730 GCA_013390045.1 Picathartes gymnocephalus
AGAAATGTTCTTTCACATCAGTCACTTTTACTCATGTGGAAATCATCTTTCTCTTCTACAAGTCATTACAAATTGTCACAGGCACAGAAAAAATAATTCACCAGCATTGGTGAGGCAAGTTGCCAAAATGCTTTTCAAAATGAACCACAAAAATCATAAAACTGCAGAATTTAATAAAACTCAACACAGTTTCTGCCTCCAAATCAAATATAATCCTATTTGACACTACAAACACTAGAGGGAATAATGCCATCAGCTGTTTTGCACATAAACTGTCGTTCTATAAAATTCATCAGGCTCATCTCACGGGTCTTCAAGTTGGGGTTTACAATGAAACTCTTTAGCCACCTGCATTTCTAGAAGTTAAAATTTCTCTGAAAAGCCGTGTGTGTATAAATATATATGTGTATTGACAAATTCATTTAAGGCATATACTAACAGAAGAACCATTCGAATTCAAGACTATGCGACATACCATTCCTCAATTTTCTATTTTATTAAACAGATGTACAAGTGTAACTAAAAAACATGCTAATTTTTTGCTACTTATTTTATGTAGCTTTCATTTGTTACCCCAGAGTATTTATAGAAACACAGTCATTTTACCTTGGTGGGAATCCGAGACGTTAAAAGAAATGCCCGACATGATGCCAACACCTATTGAAAAAATAAAAAATAACAGAATTTGTAAGAAACATTTAATATTGTAAAAGATTCTTTTCCAGGAAAATCCTGAAAGCAGAGGAAAAAAGCCTCCAGCAGAGTGAGTGTAGATTCCCTCTGCTGTCATACACTGAAGAAAGCAAAACTGTGATCACATCCAGAAGAACACACTGAAGAGACTGTTGCAATCTGATCAGTTATAAGCTAGTTAGCACACCAGTGAACTGAAGAAATGTATTCAACCAATCTCTCAAGATCATATAACAGAAATCTTAGTGAGATTTTAAAAAGAAGCAAGGATTAGAAGTCCTATCAGGAACATAGGATGTATTTAAATGCAAAAAAAATATACAATATCATCATGATATTACTAGCAATATAAGATACTGTAAGCAAACAAGGGAGTTTTGGACACATTTGGGGCCTTTCAAGTAAGAATGCAAAGATTTCTCATTCATAGCACCTGAATTTCTTCTCCAGTAAAGGCAATGGAAAAATGCAGTTAGACCAGTGAGACCAGTGACTCTGGGGAGAAAGCACAACAAAACTAGTATTTTGGAAGCTACTGCCAATCAAAATGTGATGATTCTATATCATCTCACTCCAATCTCCAGTAGCACATCCCACTCACAGAATTTATGCTTTGCAAAAGGAATTACTCATCTCGCAAAACTACAGTACTGTTTGTTGATTTACCCACAGAATGATCTGCTGTTGGCTACATCTTTTTCCAGATTAAAAAAAAAAAAGAAACTCTATTCAAACCCCTGCATCAAAATCCCAGAGCACAGGCAGAACTTTTCACACAGCTAGGACCTCCTGAACTCCGCCCTGCTCAGTAAATCTCCATGATCAAGTGATCAGGTTGACACAAAACATGTTCCACACCTGGAAAGGAAGAAGCAGGCTGAGAAAGCAACACAGCACCCAACTCTGAACACTGTTTGAAAACTTCAGGGATTGGACTTCAGCTTCAGTACGTCAGCTGAATAACATCTTGCTAAATCCTAAGAGCACAAGTGCTGCACCAGTGCTGAACATTTGAACATTAGCAGATTGTTTCAGGGTTGATGTGATTAGACCCAGTGCTGTGGTTACCACTGGTGTAGAGCCAAACTGCTGCAGAATAACCCGTGCCTCCTGTAAGGCTCAAGCCTTCAATGAAGCCCCCTTTACTGGCAGGCTGGCCCTGTCACACAAAACGGCTTCAATTCCTTGCTCACACGCAGGGGAGAGACAGCCTCTTGTGCTCCCCTCCCAGCTACACCTAGCCCAAGTATCTCTTCCACAGTCCAGCACAAAGAGAAAGGGGAAGGGCCTGCCCAAGGGGTTTTTCCACTGCTCAACCACAGTTTCTCCAGTCTAGCAGCGGCTTTCTCTCACAGTAGTAAAACCTTGATCTTTTCCCTCCCTTACCCACCTCCTCCCAGCAGCCACACACAGTAGGTGCACACCACTCTCCAGGGAGCCTCTGAGGAAGATCAGACCCCTGTGCTCACAAAATAGTTTCACTATCAGTAAGAGTGCCAGTCTTACTTGTGAACCCATCCACAAGCTGCCCCCGTCTGAAGAGGGGCAGGCAATCAGGCATCCTCCCTGCACTGGCACCACCAAAAAAACCTCTCCAGTGTCACAGGCAGAGCAGCTTCTGGTCACTACACCTCAGATGCACAAGTGGGACAGCCAGGGCAAAGGAAACCTTTTGAAGAACTGCTTGCCATATTTACCTTCTAGGTAGTGGCCAAGAGCATTAGAAATATCAGCGCTCTATGTATGGCACCACAGTGGGACAGCTCATTACAGGAGCATCATGCCACAGTCTTGCTATAAAATAATTGCTTGCATATATGGGTTCAAGCTACTTTATGAACCTAGAAAGGGTCAATTTAACATGACTACAGTACACATGAGCAGTCCAAACAATGAAGCTAAACATAAACCAGGTAATCAGAAGGGCCTAGCAAAATTATGTTGGAAAAGAATGTTCCAACAGAGCACATGGCAGTGTATATTCTCGTGGCTGATGTACCAATGATCCCAAAGTGATCTTTCCAAAACCAACAAAGCTGAAAAACCCACTTATCTTAAGATTCTTAAGATGCATTTACGTGCAAAGGAGAGGCGTGCTGTAAGATGTTACTCACTACTCAGCAGGTAAAGGACAATTCTTGAGCAATAAGATGGTACCAAAAAAAAAAAAAAAAAAAAAAAAAAGAAAGCCTGAAGTTTCTAATCCAGTAACACAAATTTCTACAGTTTTCACAGCTGAGACTCTCACAAACAAGAGTTTGATTTTTACATAAAAACAATTGAAGACAATGTCAATTATATACTGCAAAATTAATGGCCCATCTTGACAACATCAGGACTCGATTTATTATTTTTTGATTTTTTTTTTACAATGGCAGAATTGGCTAAGATGAGGCTTGCCATTTATCACAATTTTAGCTCTTAAAATCTGTGAGTACACATTGTGACCCTTGAAAGGATCCACTTTAGTTTACTGCTTTCTGATTGTTTTTTCTAATATTTTCAAAATTTTACTGCGACATTTTCATTTTAACATTACTGTTTTTGCTCACATTTAGCAACAGGCAGCCTGTACCCCCATTCAACCCAAGACTTGCTGGATGAGCTGTAAAACATAAATGGTTTGTTTTCAATTACCTCTTCCTCTTCAATAAGGCTGCAGTGCATAAACAAATAATGGCTCTTAGGATACAGCTCACCCATGTCTCTGTCAATTGGAATCTGCATGGCTGTTAGTACTTGCAAGGGCAACAGAGTATGTGTTTCACTCTACTCAAAAACACACCCCACTCTAGCCCTTCCCTTGAGAAATGTGATGCTGGCGCTAAAGGCAGAGGCATTGGAGGTGTTTTCACACTGACAGTTCAAGCTCCCTCTAAAGAAACAAGTTATTTTTGTGCAGGAAGACCCAGGTCTCTGTGCATTCCTCTGACAAGAATAACGAGGATGTGTGTGATTGCACAATTGTCTAGGGCTTTCAGAAGCATCCAGGAGTGCAGTTTTTCATGAATAGGCAGACTGTAGATTTCCTGGGGTTTTTGATTTCTTCATACAAAGCAACTAAAAAGCAGAAGCAGCCACCCTTACTCTCAAGCAATCCTCAGGCATCTTACCAAGAAGGTTCTGCCACTGTTATATTCATTTGCACCCAGGAAACTTTGAGCACAGAAGTGACATGGTCAAAGTCACTTGGAAGTCCAGAGACTCAGAGCAGAAGGCACCCTAATGCCAGGAATGGCCAAGGAGCTCCCTGGCTCACAACTCGTCAGGAATGTCAGCTGGGCATGGTGTATAACCCACCTTATCATCTGGTAACAAAATGATCTCACTGGTTCAGCTTAATGTGTCACAACCCCACTCCTCCATAACCATTTTGTTTGGTCACCGGTCGTACTTAATCATTAACAAAGTGAAAAGATCCCATCAAAAGATAAATACATGCAGGCTAAAGAAAGAGGCTCAGGAGTTAATTTGTGCTTTAACACACCTGTAAAACCAAAAGTTTTTCGTGTAACTGATGTGAAGGCAGCAAGCACATTCAGGCAAATTTTATACAGGGTATGCAACCTGGCTGTCGCTCCATGGAAAGGGCAATAAGAGAGAATTATATTTAGTTAACAGCAGTTTTGGTCTGTCTTCCTACTCTGCCTTTTTTTAAAATAGGATTGTGATTTGAATTTTAAATGACTCCTACTCACACACACATACCCAAGTTGATGATTTCTTAATGTTTTTACCATTCCAAATTCTGTAACGCTCCCTACGCTGCTCAGAATGTATATGAAACAAGTTAAAATTTGGAAACATTCACCAAAAACATATCCTGCAAATTATTTTCTCCAGGGACTCATGGCCTACAAGGTCATTTTCTATTTACCAGAATACATAATATGTTTCATTAAATAACATAGTTCCTTCGTGAGCATATCAATATAACAAACATACAGATTCATTTTGTAGTTTATTGTCAAGTCCTAGCCTTATTACTCATTTTAGCACTGTAAGTTAAATTAATAGGGCTACACTAGGTTAACCCAGCCACCCTACCTGGCAGTCAACTCTTGGAAATATCACTAGAGAAACATAGCTCTGTGCTAATTGCATCTATTTTGCCAGACAAACCACAGCAACTAAAGCTACCTTATCAATACTTAAAGCAGTTTCAAATCTCTAAGGAAATGAAAGTCTTCTGAAAAAACACTACTTCCCTTTTTTAAATGCCTAGGAATAAAAAGTTCTGGAAAACACAGTGAGCATACTTGGGCTTTGTGGCTAGATATGAAACAAAATGAAACCACCTCAGCACGTCACGGACCCTGGGAGGTTGCATGATGCTCCCACCACAGATGTTTTGAAACTTCTTTCTGCTGAAATCTCAGAAAAAAAGATGATTAGCCAAATATTTTTCCCTTTGTTATAAGTGGGATGGGGGTTGTAAAGGTTGGCTTTCGTGTAGTTAAAAGTGGGTTAATTGTTAATGGGCTACTAAACTGCTCATTAAGGTAAATAAAATTGTAAATTGGTTCAAAATAATTGTTATATGTAATGAGTTGGGGTGGGAATCTTCTAGCAGTGGGTGTAAACCTCATTATCATAAGGGTATGGTCCCCAGAACTCTACTGGGCAATTGACAATCCAGTAAGAAGATCCCTGGATGATATCAAGCCAACCATCCAGTAAGGTCAAGACCCTGGAGATCAATGGGCCAGTAGCAAAAATCTCGAGAAGGTAGGACCAGGGGAGAGGTTTCTCCAAACTTCGGGGTATAAAATGTAACCCCCCCAGTCACGGGGTGTGCCTCCAGCCATGACTGCTTCAGGTCAAGCACCCAGCGCTGTCACCCTTTGCTTTGTGTTTTGGGTGGATCGCCTATTGAGGTCTCTAATTGTTAATTAATAAACCTTTTACAATTTTATCTGTGAAGGTCATTTCTCACACTTTGCTGGAAACTGACTCAGATAACTTTTAAAAACCCAAAGCCAAAAGCAACAACCAACTTCGTACTTTTTTTGATCAACTGTTGCAATTTTACTTCTTAAAATGCACTCTCTGTACCTTTCCTTCCGCCACAGTTTGTTTTGCCCTCGGCATGTGCCATTTTGTCGGACTCAAAATGGATTCAGTCTCTTCCATTATAATTTACTTGAGGAAAGAAGCATTTGTAACAAGTTTTCTTATTTCTCATCACATTCTTTTGATAGCCATCGTCTTGAGAATGCCTTGAATCCAGAAGAGAGTCACTTTTCTGTATATATCTTAGTTACACCATCACCACTTTCAGCCTTACTCATTACCATTATTATCCAAAACATCATCATTTTTAAGTTTCCACCTATTATTAGTTGCTTTATGATTTCCCTCATAAGCTTTCCATTGCTACTGCTGAGTCAATACCTAATGTACAAACAATAATAATGTGAGGTAAAACAGCAGCACTAATACAGTTTTTGTTTTATTAAAGCATGGATGAATCAATACATGTTAGAGCATCCAGTCTCCCTCAGTCCCTATAGGATCGACCACTCATTTCCCGGGTTGCATGCCTGATGTTGTAAATGCTTCATCCTGAAGCTACTGGAGTTCGATTAGATAAAAGGCCCCTTTCAGCACCATGTTAGAGATATTAGAGCTGGGTTTGAGAGAGGCAGTTCCTGCTGAAAGCACTGAGCCTCCCTACACAAAGAGGCTAGCTGACATCCTGGAGGGCTTTTTGGAGGGCTGATTAGCTCAGGCACAACAGGAACATGTATGCTGGATCATCTGAAATGGTGGCATCACTTGGCATATGGTGGGTTTCTCTGCAGAGCGCTGACACCAGTGAAAAAGCCCAGCTCAGCCCCATGCTGAGGGCTTGCAGCACCACCACCTTCACTCACACAGCCCTCTCTGTTGAATTTGACTCTGATCATTTGGTCTCAACTACTTTTGAAGCATCGTCTATGATAAAACCATTGACAGAGCTTATTTACTCCTATTCCAAGTGTCCCCTTATTTATATACCAATACTAAAGCAATCTTTTGCAGCTGGACAAGATGTGTTAGGAAAGGGTTAGTGCATTTCAGTTCACACACAAAACCCAGAGTTTCTCCCTCCCTGAGCTGACCCTTAGCCAAGTTGAACACATTCCCAGGCTCGCCTAAGTCGCTGGTGCCCGTGTGGCCAGCCAAAGACAAGACACAGAAAGTACTTGCATCAGTACAATTCTCTCCTGCCCAAGGGGTAAGCTCTGCAGCACAAGTAACTCCCTCAGCCATCCCCATGAAGGGCTGCTCTGCTGCATGTTTCTCTATGATCATTCCTCAAGCCAACCAGTGCTTCCTCAACAAGGCCCCTTTACTGGAGCCATGGACAGAGAGTGAGCCCGCCTGCCACGGGAATGCTGCGCCGATCACAGCTTTTCACTGGTCCTTACTGCCACCACAATACTTTGAAAATTCAAGCCTGCTCTGTTATGGGTCACTAATTTCTGTATTTTCTGGATGGCAGAGGATGGTATGGGAAACAGTTTCTAGCTGAATTTTTTTTGTTTTTAATGTGTGCTCAGGTATCAGAAGAAATGCCAATACATCTGACATGTTTAGAGAAGTACCTTTCACATTACTGTAGGGAACAAGACAGGGGACACCACAAGATGGCACAACGGAGTGCTTCAAACACATTCCCCTTTCAGTCCAAGTCAGAGGACCCATTATCAGAAATGCTTGCTTAGCTCCTGGAAAGCCGTTTAAATCTGCAGAACAATTTCTACTTCGGAGGCAGCAATGAACAAATCCTGCCTAGAAGACAGGTAACAAAAAAGTATCCTTGTTTTGGAATTAATAACAACTAAGTCATGGACACACAAAGATTTGCCTAAAACAAAAAGGCAGGATGAAGTGGTAAAGCTTGAAAGAGAAGCTTGGAGTAAAAGGGTCCTAATTCTGATGTTTGAGAAGAAACATTTATCAGGTTTATCAGCAAATTAAGACAAAATTTCCAGACATAACTAAATTTGTTCCAACATCTCTAGCAACACTACCACTACTACAGGCAGTGTCCTAGCCCTGTGAATTGTTTATAAAAGACACATGAATCAAATTGTGCTTCTTTAACACCTGTGAAGCACAAAGAAACATGAACACTTGCTATAACCCTGTCTGCAATGAGCAAACAATCCAGCTATTTTAGTAAAGGTGGGATTTCAGAAGAAGCTGAGACATGCTCACCTTTGGCAGCAACAGGACCCACGGACACTCCAACTGCCAAGCCCTGTCACTGAAGTAGCTTGGGATGTGGTCACCAGCGGTGCAGACTGTCCTGATTTACAGACTTGACATTCGAAAGTTTTGTATCTTATGCCACTAACCACAGAGCTGCTTGCAGAGGGCCAGCCACCTCCTGCCTGTGTTTACAGGGCTCCCTTGTTCTAGTAAGCAGTCAGTCACGGAGCAGAGTTTCATGGCATTGTGAGGGATGTACAATGCAGAACACTAAACACAACTTCCTGCAGGCTGCGAAGCTTCCTTGTCATCCTGCTCACCGCCACACAACTCTCAACAACAAAAAACCATAATGCTGTAAAACATTAAATACCAGAAGACTCACCTACAGCGTTATTTAAGCCTGCTCTGAGCCACAAAAATAGGAATCAGCAGCTGCATTTCAACAATTCAAAGTCCTCTCCACAGCACTGGACACAGCCAGGGCTGATCCTAGCTGAGGTAGAGGAGGAGAGCAGGCTCAACCACACACCTTCACTTGTAACTCATCAATGAAGGGTGACACCCCAAAGGGGGCTTTCCTTCTCTCTATCTGCATTACACAAAAAATAGGTCACTAGCACATTAGTGTTAACATACCTTTATTTCACTATTTTCCCCAACTTTTGCTCTTATCTGTATACAGCCATTACACAGATTCAGTGTTGAAATTCAGGTTACGATGTGCCTCAGCAGGATACCTTCCCCAGGTATTCGCCTTTTACAATGTTCTAGACCCCCAATACTTGGTTAAAAAGAGGGCTGAAAACATTCTGTTGACTTGTAATTCAAAACACCTTGGGCTCCAGCATTTTCTGTGCAACAATTTTTTACACTCCTGTACTACTTCTCTAAAATGATCGTACAGGCACCCTTTAGAAAAAACCCTCCCATTACCTGTTAGCAATAAGGAACCTCCATATACCTTCCCTCTTCCTACACAGCTTCTTTCTGTGTTTACACACAGCAGTTAAAACTGGAAGCATTTTGGTGTGCTGCCTATGACACTGTTTCTATGCAGAAGTAGCTGGAAATAGATTTTGCTATTACAGTGCTTTTATTCTTATCTTCTTTAATTTCATCACTTAGAAATGCCAGATTAAACATTTTGCAGTGATCCTTGGTGATGGGATTGCTCTCTTTCCATGTGTGTCACAGCAACCATAATGAAGAACTTTTAAGATCAGGAAACAAAACAAAAACTTCAGGTTCAGAGGAAATGCAATTTGATCCACAACACAAGCATTTTATAAGAAACTCTTCTACAGCCATTCCTATTTGCTTTTAGCTACCAGCAATTAAATAAAGATTCAATTATCAAAGCCCAATGCACTTAGCTACACTTAATATTCAAATAAAATAAATAAACACAGTAGAACTGTGTTCCTCAATAGCCACTGCCATAAACCATAGTTTTAAAAAAATTGACCTTGGATAGCGCCAAGAGCTAAGGGCCAGAGAAAGGTATCAGCTTAATAAACCTGTAGAATTAAGTCTTTTGTGTACTCTCCATGGCATACACAAATAGAAACACAAACACAAACCAATGGGCAAAGAATCATAAAAACCCCCAAGCCAAGGCAGTTCTTTCCCAAAGAAACCATTGTTGTGGGTACAAGACAAAACCCTCTTCCCCACTAGGTCTGGAGGGGATGCAAGATCTGCTCCTCTACACTACTGCAGGAGCCTCATTGTTGTCCTCAGGTGCACTCTTGATTTCCTTTTCTTCCTCCTGCTTCCCCACAGTACCCCTTTTCCATCTCTATCATCTGTAAAATACGAGGCATCCGCTGGAACTAACACGACTGTGACAGCCACTTCATCCCTAATCACCTGAGCTACACTGCAAGACTTAATCTTTATATACTTTGATATCTTAAGACCATCAATCTTTCAAGAGAGGGATGGTGCTTGAGTGCTGAAACCAGCTACCTGGCCATTTAAAATCCTTAGAAGCTACCACTATACTCACAGCCCCAAAACTCAGATATTTTGTTATACTGTTTTACATTTTATAAGATGATCTCTTTTACAGCTATTTTATTTCTACTGTATCACATTTCTTCTCTGCTAAAGAAATCTTTTCTTTCAGAGTTTAGAACACCTTCTGGAAATGGCAAAAAGGGTGCAAACTACTCCCCTGTCCCTGCTCAAGAAAGCAGGGCTGAAAGAGACCTCCCCTGGCCTGCTGCTATCCCTACATGAAACAGGCAGTGAAAGGGAGGCCCCTGCCAGTATGCAGCTTTTCCATAGTTCTTGTATTTTATTATTTAAGCGGTGAGAGCTGAAGATGGCTGGGGCATCCCCAGCTGGCTTACCCAGGGCTGAGCACCCACTCACCAACTCAGCTGATGAGTAGCTACTGGAGAAAACTCACAATAGGTTCTCTGTCATGCACATTCCTCTTACAGCTAGGGGAGCTAAATAACTGAGGTGTGCACAGTGTTCCCACTTCCTTGTCATGCAGGTGTATGATGCTGGATACATTTCTTTCTTAGGAAATTCTGCACCAGACGAAGCGCCCCCACCTGCTCCCACTCTGTATCTAACAGCCAGGAAACCCAGCAACCAGGTCAGCTCTAGGCAGTGACACAGCTGATTGCATCTGGCCTCCCCTTAGACAGAAATTCAGGAATTGCCACATTCCAGGAAAGCAATTTTGTCTCCAACACGCTGCAAAAAAATACTTGGCAGTCTCCCTCACTCTCAAAATGAACACTGTCTTGTCTACCTAAGAAGTACAACCTGCATGCACTGGGTAAAAACCGCTAAGTAACCATTAATGGAGGGCTATTATTCTTTGTGCTGATTTTCAAAAGACTTATGATGTCAATTATCTAATGCTGTTAATTATTAAAAATGAATATGGTCCTATTCAATAAAAAAGCCACTTTCATAATTTCTGGTTTTGCAAAGATTCTTGATTGTATCACACTAATACTGTCTATGTGTTACTTGTGCACCTTCTTATACAATATATTAACCCAGAAAAATGCATGTAATAACAAAACATCCCCATTTATCTGAGAACAACAGAAATTTCTAAGAGTCAAATTGAAAAAACAAACAACAAAAAAAAGGCAGCAATCATGCTCAAAAAAAGGAAATTACAATTGAATTCAAAAACCAGTTAAATGATTCTGCTCTTCAAACTCAGGAGTTAAGTATGACTGCTGAAACTTGGTAGCCAACACTCAGTATCAAGTTAGTCCTTGATATACAGAAGATTTCAGTGGTTTTTAAACTACCTATGCTTCTGAAATTTTGAAAAAAAAATCAGCTTGCTTCCCCAGAAAGCCTTCATAAGATTCTGATGCAAAAGTCTTCTAAGTCAAACTCTTTCTCAGAATAGTTTTTGCGTGAATTTTGGTTTTATAAGCACTGATCCATGTGCTTGATGCTATGTTGATATGCTATTGCTCGCTTCAGAACACAGGAGTCTTAGGGAGAGGAAGAGAGCTTTTAAAAGGTTACTTCACTACTCTACTACTTCTAGTTGTTAGCTTACAACTCACTCTGCTTGTCAGAGCAAGCTACGGAAGTGTAAAGTGAACTAGATCCTCCTGGGCTTTACCATTTTATCTAGAGTAATGATTTACAAACTCCTCAATTTGTGGACAACCTTAATTTTCTCTATGGAGATATAGCAGTCTGCCAAAAAGAAAAGTAAACCTGAGAATGGCCTTTGCTCTTTTTAGATGGTAGGTTTGCAGGCAACTCTCTCCTCATTCTCCAGGCAGCCAAGCCTTTGCTTCCTCTCAGACAAGCCTTTCCCCTGTTTGCTCTGGAACAGCTTAAGCTCTCCTGCTGACCAAGCCGATCTGGTCTCCAGAGCTGAGGCATACAAGGCCCAGGGAGCTCACAGAGCAGCGTGAGGAGCAGCAGCACTGGCCAGGCTGGGCAGCTCCTGGGAGCTGGTGGCACAATCCCCAACTCAGGAGCTGACAGACCCTGCTTCCTGCAGGCCGTGCTCCAATCTCAAGCGATCGCTTTTGTTGCACACCCTAAAAATCATCCTGCGCAGACAGAACACAGATTCAAAAAGTGTAATCGAGACATCAGTGGTTTGTTTCTAAAGGAATTTCTAACAGGGAAAAGCTGGTGTAGGGCCACAAACAAGAAGGGAAGGTGAGAAGCCACCTGGCTCTGCAACAGTTTGCACTGTCATGAGACCACTCCTCACACACCCTAAGCTGCAAGTGCCACCAGCACTGAGGCCCAAGAAGGGTCCAGCACAACCAAAGGTAGCCTCTTCTGCAGCTGAATGTGTGATCATAACAAACCAGGGTCAGCCTAGCAGCAATATGGCTTGCTACCAGCAGCATCAAAGGCACGGGAACACAGGGAGGTCCTTCAGGCTAGACCCAACTCCACATTATTGTAAGTCACCCTGGTTTTAAGGAAATTTAAAGCTCCCTTGAATAAGACAAGTCAGTTATGTACCCTGACTGCAGCACGGATGCAGTTTACAGCATGCCTTTTCTACGCTTACATCTTCCCAAGCACCAATTTGCTCTTGCCATCAACACAGCCCAGTTGATGCTCAAAACAGAGAGAAAAGTTAATACAGATAGAGCTTTAAGAAGACAGAATGCCTTCAAAGCAAGGGACCCCCGAGACTATTATCTCTACCTATTCAATAGCATTGCTGAAAACCAACTTGGCCTACCCCTGGAGATGTACTGGGAAGCCTTCAGCTGAAATTCGACATATTACAGACAAATTTTTCATGCTGTATCTTGTCACTGCTCTACCTTTATAGCTGTTGACACAGAGTGTTTACACACACATTTTTGTCAATTTTTTTAATCTTCTTGAGCTAAGCAGTACCTAAGTAAAACAAAGCCCCAAAGGCCTTTAGTAGTCTACTACAAAGAGACTTTAACCCCAACAGCTTATCATCAGGGCTTCAAAGCCAATGTGAGACTAAACCCATGCTACAATAATGTTGAACCTCAAAGAAGCAATTGCCGGTTTTTTTCCCCTTTTTGTAAAAAGTTGTGGTTTCTTTGATTCTTTATGTTGGTAAATGGGTTTTTTTGTTGGGGTTTTTTTACCTGCAAAACCAAACTCAGACATTAGTAATTATTTGCAGTTGCTACTGTTGCCTTTTCTTATCATCTGCTAACTTCAGAGGGGATTTTAATACTTAGTTTAGGTAGTCCAAGATCTCATAGGTGATGTATTTATTAGTCAGTGTCCTGCAAACAGAGAAAAGGGAGATGGAGTTTCTAGGACTGCTTAATTCCATAGCATGCACTCCATGGCTGGGAGTGTGGTTTTGACAGGAAGACACTCATGCCAGAAAGTGGAAGCATGTGGTTTTTGCCTGGCTCTGGGGAAGAAGGTCTGGACCACACTGCCCTGTGCCAGGGCTGTGCTGCCACCTCCACGCCGCAGAGCTGCCCTACACCAGGACTGTACCGGCACCGCCGCACTGGAGAGCCTCGGCAGGACTGAGCCTTTGTTGGAGACCACTCAAGTGCTACCTGGGGGACCCTTCTGTGTGTGAAATACCCTCTCACCCTGTTATTAATATTGTTGTGGTTATTGCGATTTTCAGTAAATTGTTATTCCGACTCATCATCTCTGCTAGTGATCCACCATTATCAGAAGGGCAGAGGAAATGGAGCAGCCTGAGTGGATTTAATTTTCCAGCTAGATTTTAAACCACCATGGTCCATCTTAGTTTAGTTTGTAAGAACAAGGCTTGCAAGCGCAATTTTAAGTTTATGCCAGTTATAAAGTATGGCATTAACATACACACACCAGTTCAGCTAAATTTGCTTCTAATGCGACTAGCAGCCTAAATTCACAGTAAGATTGATCAACTATTGTGGGAGTTATACATCAACCATCAATCAATTCAGTAAACTCACTTGGATTCAGTCAATTTTGCTGGTATTCTCACAGAAGTCAGAAAGAAAAATGTCATTCAATTGTTCTAAATAGCTGATTAATGATAAATTTTTCTACTCACTTCTTGTTGATCATATCAAAATTTTTCATTGCTTGAAGTTCTAAATGTTTTCCTTTTGTTGAGCTTTAATACTTACATCAACACAGGAGTTTTGTGGAACTAAAATTAGAAGTTTTAAAGAAAACACTGTAATGATTTTGAATTACACGCCTAAGTTCCCAAACATGCCATATATAAATGATCAGTGTCTTGTTAGAAGCTTTACACAAAATTTTACCCAACAGACTATCAGATATATGGAAGATTTGAACTCTGCCCACACACAAACACTTTATTACTGGATAATTAACTTTATTATTCAGATGAGAACATTAATGATGTCAGTAAAGCATAGCCATCAAAACTCAAAACCTCCCACCATAACTGCAAAACTGAAACAACGCCCCAGCTTTATCTTCCATTTCTTCTGTGTCAGGGTCCTGTGATCCCTCAATTTGTCCACATCATAATTTTTCATTTTCTTGCAGGCTAGATGCAGATGTCCTCTCTTTCCCTTTCTTAAATCCTAGCATTTCTCACACAAGTGCACCAAGAAATGAAGACAAGGAGAAGAAAGCATCTATGTCAACGTCTCTGTGATGGAATGACTTTTAAATTCAGTTGCACTGCAGAGCTCACACCTGCTCTGAGAAGGCCACTACCTCCTCCTTGCTCATAAATTAGATGGGAACTTAAGATACCTTCTGTCTTCATGTATAGGTATCTCCTAAAGTAGTGGTGAAGCGAGGTGGAAACAATGGGACACTCTACTGACATTTACTCCAGGCTGAGTGAAGAAGCTGCAGGAGACACTGCTTTGCTCAAGCTAAAAAAGCAACAGTGCTCACTACCCAACATGTTTAAAAGAAAAATCTGGCTTTTTGCCTCAATTGCATCACCATGATCATAAAGTACATTTTTAGTGAGGCCACTCCTATCCTAGAAGGTATTAACATACACAGACATGTAGTTAAGGCCCTAATCTAAAAATGCAGGTGATAGAAGCAAGTAGATATAACCCTTTCAAGAAGAGATGCCAAATACCAGTGTTTTAAAATAATATATCTATGCCCACTCTTTGCGTGATAAAGACTGCAGTGCTTCATCCAACAATATCAGCATGAAGCCTGTAACCTCAGCTTCTCTCAATCTGATGGCCCCAGAGCAATTTCAGAAGCTAAGCATCTGTTGTGGTTGCTAATAAAAAGTCTGAAGAATTTTGCTTTCAAATATGCAAAAGTGGGTGGGGGAGAGGGGGCAGTTTCACTTTCCTGCAGCCACATGAAAATACGTAACAGCTTTCAAAGTACATCATTGACTCACTCATGGTAAAAATCAATCAATTCTATGAAGTTTCTGAAGCCTGGTAAATTAGCTAGAAAAAACACAAGCTTCTCTGGCTCCTCAGGGTTCACAATATGTGATCTGACCCTGGTTGTAACAATCATGTCACTATAAACAAATGACGAAGGAATCACAGCTGTCTGGAAACCCTGGTACTCAATAATGCTCCTTTTCAGAGGGGGTCAAAGCCTATAGACCACAGGCTTCAAGGAGCCCTGCACAGAGCCAGAGCAGCAACAGATAAAAAAATGTGAGGTCACCAACTGCAGATGTGCTGTAAGACACAACCACACAGGGACAAGCATCAGCTCTCATAATACAGTATCATTCCTAGGGAGGGAAACATTAAACGGATACTTCCCTGCAATCAAACCAGAAAGGGGATTTAATACAAAGTAAAAACACTACAGAAGTGACAAACGTCAAGGTAATCCTGTTTTGAGGACTAACACAGTAATTTTTCCTTTTCACTCAATTTCTAGTCTTTGCCACATTTCTGCTTCCAGCAGGCTGCGTAATCAGTCCAAAGACTTCGACATGGCATAAAAATCTTCATTGTTAAGTACAGTGATTTTCATTTATACTGTCTGAAGTTGCTACTTGTCGGCAACATGCCGGGCTTCTGGGGAAGGACTAGTAAGAAGAAAATTAGGCTGAGGCTGAGCAACCTCTTCAGCTGTGGTTCTGTAAGATTTGTTCTATGTAGAAACCAGAGAGATTACACTTTAACACAGCAATCTGGATGCATCTGGAAAGCCTGGGCTGCTTGACTGACAGCAGCTCTGCTCATGCTCAGTCAACACGCTTGAGACATGCTACACTTCCTGACATTCAGCTCATGCAAGACATGTTGGATTCTGGCTATAGAATTCACATAAACTTAAAAGATTGGTGGTGATCCTCAAGTATCCAGCATCCATGGTTTCACCTGGATCACCACAGGCCTGGAAATCCAGGAGAAATGCACCATACCTACCTTCAATATTCTACCAAGTTCTGGTTTCCTCCCATCCCAAGTGCAATCAGATAACATGGCCAGAGAAACTCAAATGCATGGGGGTTGCCAAGATCAAGGATAGAGGTTCACAAAAGGGTTAAGTCAAGTGCCAAGTCAAGATATCCGGATTTAAAAGCTGAGAACACCTGACACTAACTAGTGACTGAGCTCTCTCCCAAAGGCAAATTTACCCTGGGCTAAGTTTGTCACCTTTCATATCCCTATGTTGCAATTCTAGTACGCTCGATTCTTACGTTTTCAAAGGCACAGCCTGCCCTTTTGTCTGCAGCTGCTTCAGTGCTATTTGCACCATGTTTCTGTCTGGAGGTTTGTCCCTCTGCTCCTGTGCCCATAGCTTGAGAAGCTTATAATTGGCAGATCTGGGACACTAAATAATTCTTAGTGAAAGCCAGGAAGCTTCTGAAACCAACAAACAAGACAAAAAAACATGTCAGTCGGGGATGTGCGTATGTGTAATGAATGAAAAACAGTGGTAACACAAAACTGTGTGAAAATATTTCTTTCCAGGTCACTTTTACCATGGAACATGTTTTGATAATCTAAATTCACTCTGTTGATGTTATAAACGCACCCCTTTTCATTAGCAACTGCACAGACAGCTGCAGAACCACACTTTAAATGAGATGGTGCTGTGTTCTATTCCAGATTATTAGTTTGAAATACCATCCCTTGCAGTGCATTTACTGCTGTGTACATACAGCTAGTACTGCTTTTATAACAGAGCAATAATTCAAGTATTTTCTGGTTCATTCTAACAAACTAATGCAGAGGACTACAAATACAAGGTAACCAACAGTTTTAGAGAAAGACAAGGAAACCCTGCTGATGTACATTTGCTGATTCCTGGAGAAGAGACAAACCTTTTGAATCTACAAACAAATGAGGCCATCTGAAAAGTATCAAGGAAAGGATAAGACTTAAAAGCTAATGTATTTAAAAGACCCAAACAAACTAAAAATTACAATCAATGCTATCTCCACAACTCATAAAACTGGTACCTCTCCAGGTACAGCTTCAGAAATCAATTTTGTTATCAAAATACAGTCAACAAATCTGTAACACACATACAAAAGGAAGTCTAGAGTTCAACAATCATCTGTATCTTACCCTAGTTATTAACTAAAACAGATGGCAGTGGGGGTGGTAATAGCTACACACAATTAGGGAGACTAAAGAGGAAGACATCATGCTTTGTAACAGTCACAAATGGTGCCTTTTTTGTAACCACGTATTTACATAGAAATATTTGAGGATGATCCAGCACTAGAAACAGAATCTACCTCCACTTTCTTTCTCTTTTATGCACATAAATTGCTCTCTTCCAAGATCCAACTACATCCACTAGACCATTGGTAAACAGCAGGAAATCTAAATCATTCAATCCAAGATGAAAAAATCTCCTAATTTAAAAAAAAAAAAAAAAGGGAACCAAATTAATACCCTGGAATAATACATAAAACTGCTTGCAAAGCAAGGAGCGCTGCATCAGACTTGGCACTCCATATTCTAGGTGACACTTGCACAAAGCAGGCAAAAAAGTGAGGGAAATCAATTAGAAGTGAAAAGCCTCCATGCACGTGCCAAAATGGCAGTCTTAGGATGCAGCTGTGTAGCACATCTAATCCAGCGTCACACAGCTAACCCAGAGAGGCTGAGCCCACTCTCCCCCAGTTCCATCAGGCTGCAGGGCACTTCCAAAGCCAGCCAGCTGCTCAGCTGGCTCAGCCAGGCTGAGGGGCTCCCACCATGTGCACACACACCAACGTAGGTGTCTATTGCCATGTCTATGCCACCAACCCCGACAGGGGAGCCATCACCTCTGCCAAAGGGGCAGGAGGCAAACAGAAATTCTAGGAAATTTCCTAGAATGGGCACAGCTGGCTCAGCCAGAGCTTGCTTGCCATCTTGTGTTCGAAGGAGTGCCTTCCTCGAGAGATGGAAGAAAATGGAAGTTCCATGATTTTAATTACCACTCTTTTGCTTTTTCTCAACAGGACAAACCTCCAAAGAGAGAAGAGAAGAGAACCCTAGCCCAACTGTTCTTTAGAAAGGACCAGTCATGAGATGGGTATCATTATTGCAGGAAAGAGCACAAGAGGAAGGGAAATGTAATTAAGCGTCTAGTGATGCACCACAGCTGCATGACTTTGAGTCATCCTGTGATCCAGGTATACAGACCCAGCCCTGGCAGCCCTTTGCTGGCAGCTCGCACCCAGCATCCTACCAGACACGGACAACTCATTTGGAGATGCATCTGCTGATAAATCTGGCAAAGCTGCTCCATGTTGAAAGGGCAGCACAGGCATGGTGGATGTCCCTGAAGGAAAAACAAACGCTGGAGGCCAGTAGGGCAGATCACTGGGGGACTTAAGTAGCAGAGTAACAAGGCCACACAAGGGTTTACATATCTGTTTAACCCCTATACTAGAACAATCAGTGCCATTTGGGCTGACTAGCCTTAAACAAATAAAATGTCACTGCTTCCTACAACAGGTGAAAAAATGCTACATGGATTTGTCCTGAACTTTTCAGAAGGACCAGAACAAAATCCAGCTCTCCTGACACTGTGCTAGCACCTATCCTTTCTTTAATAGCTGTAACCTCTCATCTTTATTAATCAGGGACCTGTTCAAAGTATCCACAGCATGAGCTCCAAATTTCGTTTAAGGGTTAACTTGCACAAAGAAGCCAATACTTGTTCTGTCAGTCCTTGCTCACTCTTGGGAAAAAGGAAGCAACTCAGACATGTTGCATAACTGCTCATCGGCACTGTCAAAGAGCTCGAGCAGTAATTGGAAAACTAATAGCTCTACTTCAAATAGGTGCAAAAATACACAGTGCAAGGCCCATTATGAGGAGAGACGAGGACAGACATTCAACTCCTCTCACTGTCAGGGCCTTTTCAGAATAATTTAACGCAGGATCCAAAGAAAACGTCCTCCCACGTGTATTGATGCTAATTCACAGAATTAAGAAGCAAACCTAAGAATGCTGAAGCAAAGAAATGAGTTCACTGTAAAATCAGCTTCCAGTTTGGGCAAATTAATTTGGTAGCATGCTTCGTTCATACACCCTAACATACGCAATGTATGTCATTTTGGTCAAGTGGTCTGTAATTCTGGCACTCCTGGCACAGACACACAGGTGGTTTCCAAACAGCTCTTTCAGATTCCATTTAGCTGTTGCATCAGCCAAGACAAGTACATTTATACTTAAGACAGTTTTCTAAAAGGTTCATGCTGCTTTTTTAAAAAGATAAACCATAATCAGAAAGCAAATGTATGCTTGAATATGCTCACACAGTTTGTTTTGCTTGCAAATTAAAAAGCAGAGGTCACCTATGTGGTCAACTTCACAGCACCATGGAAGAAGACATTGTGTCTACTAGGAGTAGAAGAGTAAAAAGATGTATTTTCATCTAATACAATGCAAAGTATAGATCGGCTACACAGCTGGTTAAATAGAAAAGGAAAAAACATGAAAACATAAGACCTGATAGTTCTCTTACTTTTAAAGTCATCAGCAATTAAAAAGAGGAAAACAAAATAAAGATGTTTTTCAGATTAGGTGTTGTCTTCGTCGCTCCCCTCCCCATACATGCATGCAGGTATACAGTGGAAGGAGAAAATACACAAGAAGGATACACAGATTTATTTTCACAGGACTTGTTTGCTACTAAAGAAGCAGAAGACTTTGTCAAGAATTTCTTACAGTTTTCTTCACATGACTGCAAGAAGAAATCCATTTGTCATGTATACTTAGCAACCCCTTGCAGATTACTAATATAAAATCGTAGTAAACATTCTTTCAGTGAAAAATAACATGCTTGGCTCCATAAAATCTTAAACAGTATGTAATAAGGTATGTTAGGTTAGTCACAGCATTTAACAGTGCTGTAACTATATTTATGTTTGCTTTCCAATGAGAACAACATGACAACATACAGCATCCATCCCAGAACAGCACACAGCAATGACATTTCATTTTATAAAAGAATCTTCTCTTTCAAGGTACTAAATAAACAAAAGATATCTGAAAAAAAATTGAGTCCCATCTTCAAAAAAATGCTCTAATAAATTACAACCTAAAATTAGACATTTCAAATGACAACATTTGCCAGGGTCTCCTTTTTATACATTCACAAAGCATCACAATTTTAATAAAAATAGCAAAGGTGGCCACAGAGTCATTGTTTGGAGTCTGAACGTTTAGGCTGCACTCCAGCCCTTGCCAGAGCACCTCTCGGAGATCCCAAGCTTATCGATGGGTCCTTGCCTGCTCCTGCTCAGACCTGGTCCCTGCCTGGGGTGCCTGCAGCTCCCTGGCCCTCTCCCAGGACTCTGTACTCCGAGTCTTCTCCCCCCTGAAAGGTTATGGCCGTGCTAAATGAGTAGCTAAGCAGCCTTCTCCAACCAATAATCAATCTTATCAGTAGAAAAACAAAATAGAGGAGTATGGGTTTGAAACAACAAATGCATATCCCAAACCCCACTTACCTAAGTGGCTCTCAAACTCCTGTGTTGGAGACCTGGGAGAAACCCTACCTTCTCCTTACTCTGTCAACAGCTTTTCCAAAACAAGGGCGCCCAAACTCTGTCAGAAAGGATTTTTTTAACTGTTCATAACCCTTTGGCTCACTGATCCACACAGCTGCCAGACAAAACATGTTTTGTAACTTGGCTGGAGCTCTGAGCAGTCTTTTAACAGCTGAAAGCTCGGGAATTGTCTATTAACCACCCTTGAGAGGCCTCCAGGAAGTATTTTATTTCAGGCTATTGTTTTTTTACCAGCTTTTCCAACAGCCTGTTGTTAGAACAGCACATTCATAGCATAACACCTCAATAGGTAACTGAATGGCACAATACAAGGTAAGCAAACCCCCCTGCCGAATGAAAAGGGCATTTTCTTACTTAATTACAGAGCAGTTGTCCATCAATACATGCATTTCAAGACCCACCTCCATAGTTTGCAATCGTCAGAGAGCAGCCTTGTGTAAATACACCAGAAATACTAAAATACCCTACCCACTGTTGTCCTGTACAACTGTAGATAAATAGTATGTATGGTAATCTACCTGATGAAGAGCAAAACTGCACAGTTTTCATGGTTGGTTCATGAGATAAGCCACAGCCCAAGGCAACAGCCTCTACCAAATGGAGTTAAGATGGAGTTTCCAGCTTATTTTAAGTCCCTAGATTTTTTTCCTGAAGAGAGATAAACAGCATACTTGCTGTGTTATCTAGGATGCTAAGCATACATGAAACAAACACAGCAGATAAATCTATTACTATTCATTCCTGTAAAGGAGTCAGACATTCAGTAGTGAATATCCACCCAGGTAAATGAAATAGTTAAGGGAGAAGTTCAGGAATCAATTCTACTCCGCTCTCTAGGCAGCTGTCAGACTGCAATGATGAGCAATTTATCTTCCATCTACAACACTATCAGCAGACAAGCAGAGTCACTGGGGAAGCCAGCTGCAGTCCACACCCTTCACAATATAAAATCCATGCTTCTGAGGAAGGAGACACCAGGGAACTGAGTCATTTGCCCAGCTGCCCCATGAACTGTGAAATACTTGCACTTCTGTCCTCTTCCTTGTCCGGTGCCTGCTGCCTGAGCAAAGAGGTGCCTCCTGAGGGAGCAGGTCCAACCATCCGCAGGATGCCAACCATCCGCTATGCTCTTCCAGCCCTGACTGGGAATCAGCTGTGTGAATCCACACACACCCTTGCATCTCCATGTTACCACAACCTGAGAAACCCCACACGCGGCAGCTTAGGCAGCTGAAACGCCCCACTTACCTGTGGTCTTGAGAGTGCCACAGAGAGGCAGTCACAAGTGTGCAGCCCAAATACCTATCCCAGAGCATAAAATTCCCTCCCACACAGGAAGAAACAACTTCAGACCTGCAGGCAGGCAGCTTGAATCGACAGCTGCCGCTGCCAACTATGTGCAGGCACAAATGTTTCACCTGGAAGAGCAGGTGAGAACTAGATTTCTCTTCCAGATCCACAGCTACTGTACTACAGGAAGTGCTGACATCCCCTTCCTTCCTACCAGGGGTTTTGCAAAACACCTGTAATTTCATGAGGCTGAGCTTTTATCAGGTGAGCTTGCAGTGATGGCAAGGCGCTTTTATTTTACCTTAAATGCAACGACAAGTCAGAAACCACACAGACACAACTTGATGGCACAGATGCTGAACCAGTCTGATGGAGGGGCCGGACACCCCACATGACCGTGGGACACAGCACTGGCGAGCTGGCTGAGCAGGTAGGTGGAAGCAACAGTGGCCTGCAGATTTTGCAAGTCCTGGTAGGTGTGTGAGGAACAGAAGAGCATGCTGAATCAGGCCAGGCCTTATCAGCTCATTGCACAATCCCATGACTTACCTACAATGAGATCAAAAGCATCAGCAGTCTTATCTGTCTGTAACAGTATCCAACTGTGCAAACTCACAGTTCTTTGTCACCAGTGACTCCAGAGGAGGTCAAACACACCAGCAAAATAAACCTTACGAACCACTTAGTCATCTTTTATGAGTAAATCCACAACACCAAACCAGAGTCCATCCCCACAGACAGCTAAGGGTGCATGAACTCCATCCCTTGTCCACAAAATCACTGTTACTCAATTCACCTTTAGAAGAACTACTGACTACTGCTTAGAAGCACTACTGCTTTTCAGTCATGACTCACTGCCCAAAACATAAAAGAAATTGCTTTGTACCCTTGGGAACAACAAAACACTTCTAGCTGGCGGCCACGAGTCATACATTTGAAATTTTGTCTGACTTGAGGTATCTACTAAAACTGAAAACTTCAGGAATGGGCTTGTTCAAAGTTGTTTGCCTTGGGTCATGTAAGTATTAACTTCCCAATTTTCATCAGCAACAATTAAATTTGCTAAGCAAAGATATTAAATAATGCGCCTCTATGAACTATCAAATGTTATCATCAGAATAGTTAATCTCTGGCTTTTGCCACTGTGCATTACAAAACACAAAACTTACCTCAAAACCTTGAGAACATTCCGAAAAACTCACCTCTCAACAGGGCGGCAATAAAATCTCCTTCCTACAAAGACAAGTATTCCAGGCAGCACCATCTCTCCTTTCTGGATGTGCTTCCAATGTTTTTAAATCAAATACACATTTCAATGTTTTCTTACATTTGTTTTTGCTGAACTGTCATGATTTCTCTCTCAGTTCTATGGGTAAACTTTTAAACAGCGACTGAGATTTGCGGTGCCAAACGTGATCAGGGCTATCACCAAAAAACCAAAACAAAACAAAAAACAAACAAACAAAAAACCCAAATCAAACAATAAACCAAACCAAAACAAAAAAACCCCAACCAAACAAACCAAAAAATAAAATAGCAAAGCAGTTATTTTCTACTTGACATGTTTTTTGCCTTTGATTAGAGTCTATCCAATATTAGAGGTACCGCTGTCCATTCTTATTGCCTCTTAGCAAAAAAAAGGTCATGCTTTTTTAAATAAACATGTTACACTGAAAACTCATTAAACTCATTAATCATTGTAGGTGTTTCCACTTAAATATAATTCCATGCTAATTCCTACAGTCATTTCTCTCTCCACAAACCTAACTTGTCATAAAGACAGGACCATTAATAAACAAGTGTTGATTATAAGAACTAGCCTGTGGTTTTACATAGACCGTTTTCCTTCTGAGTCCCAAAGGGCTCTTGCCCACTCTGGGAAACCCCTTTTAGCAATGGAAATGTCACACTGGTGCAGCATGAGATCTTGCTGACTTCTGAGTTTATTACTGTTTATTACCATTACTGATACCAGTATTTCCCTTCTTTGCCATGCTCCCATGAAGTGGCTTCAGTCACCAACAGAATGCACAGGTGGAGGAGCTGAGCTCCTTCCCTATGGGGCTGAGCAGCAAGTAGGACAATAAGAAAGCAAACGGTAGGGCTGCTGAGAAATAGTTGCACCACATACTGTAAGATGGAAGGAAGACAGGAAAAAGGGAAGAGCACAAATTAACCCAAGCAACATTAAAAAAAAGAGCTGCCGACCAAACCAAGTGCAAACACTAACTGAAGTTTGCTTTGTAACTCATGGAAAGTAGTTGTGGATTATAAGCCAAAACCATCTTTCAGTCAGAGACCTGTCACCAGCTGTTTTATGTTCTCAGACTGCTCACAAAGCAGTTCTAGCTGTGTGTAGCCAAGTAGCAGCATTTCCTATTTCTAGATTTACGTGTTCATGCTTTCCAATTCTTATATTCAGTCAGAGAGCCCCACTGGCCTTCCTCCAGCAAAGCTGTAGCCACCAGGAATCTGGCTTATTGAGGATTTTTTTTTTCCAATTGTGAGCACATTTAATTTAAGAAGAAAAACATTTAGTTCCACCAGTGTTGAAAAAACCTGTTCGTGTGGAAAAGCAACAGCTGCAGGTACGAAGCTGAACAAAACCAGCCTGCAATGCTCTTCAAAACAGCTCCCTATCTCATGCTAAACAAGTAGGGCAGACGTAACTGACATTGCAAAAACAAGGCATTATTTTTGTGAATGATCCACCTGCAATAACCAGATTCAGCAACTGTTTAGCAAGAAATCTGGTCAGCTTTCTGTCATTCCTTTCCCAGAGACAATTACTCGGGAACATGCATGCTTGTGCTCACACAGTTACTCTCAAATGCTGTCCCTCCACAGCAGGGCACAGGGCCTCCTTAACTGCATCCTCCACACAAACCACACTTGATTCTCCTTCTTTGGCTCCCACCAATGACTGCACTTAATTAGCCCTGTTTACCAAAATGCAAGTTCAAGCGTGTATCACACTAGGCTACATGAGCTTCCTAAACTGCTGGGAGAGGTGGGGAGTCAGCGTACAAGGGTCCCATGTAACAACCTGTTCTGTCCCAGAGCATGTGGGGAACAAAGCAACTCCCTTCAAGTATACTCCAAATGCAGATATCCAAAACACACTCCTTTTTGTCATTTTGACTGGGATTAAGATGCACTTTTATGTCTTCTGGACATATAAATATGAATATAGTGCTTCGAAATATAGCAAACAGGATCAAAAAGATACACTGCAAGACACCCTTTGTGCTGTCTTGTAAGTATGAAACAGCAAACCTAAGAAGCTTTGTATTTTCATAGCCAAGTGAAAACAAGCACTGAGCTCATACTGCAGAACAAACACGAAGTTAGCTCTTGTACAAAACCTCACCTTTCACTATTTGTGCTCTGTTCCCATCTTCCTAGTCTTCGAATTTGCCATAAAAAAAGGACCACTATGAATCTTTTCACTTACTCAAAGCAATGAAACCTCTGATGGCTGCACATGTCAATATGCTAAGGCTGTTACTTCATTTTGAACAGGGCAGCATGGTGCTGAACATCTTAGCCATTCGCACTCTGAAGATGTAGCTTGGGCACACCAGCACAAAAAGCAGCACCTACTACCAGTGTTAACAACCCTAACTATTTTGTAGGGAAAACAGTACTATTTTGCAGGGGATCTTAGCCATCCTTGGTGTGGAATGCTGTCTGGGTGTGCTGGTGCTCAGGAGGAGGTGAAATCCAGAAGCACTCACTTAACCTGAGTTCTGGCAGAACAGCTTAAGCGGTTGTTCCCTCCCACAGATCACAGTTGCAGAGGAGTTATGCTGACAGGTTGGGAAGTGAGCAGCTGAGGGAGAAAGAGAGAGAAGGCTGAGCAATAGAACTTGTTGGCTGGGGCTTGTAGTCAGGATTGCAAGCTGGACTATGGCACGGGTGCTGAAGCACAGTGCTTCTCCTCTGAAGCACTTCACACTCCACACACAAGTATGCAGGCTTCTGTCTCCACAGAAAAATTCCTACAGCAGGAACCCACTGTGAACAGATATGGCATTTCACTCTCTAACACATGTGCAGCAATGTTTTTAATTAAGGTCTTCATCATCCTAAAAAAGAAAGTGGAAATACCAACATCTGAGAGCAAAACGAGGTAGGACGACAATCCAATATAATCAACTATAATGAAAAAAATATTAGTTCTACAGCTAGGCTATAGGTCTTAAAGAAAGAAAGTACAAATCATATTTTGCTTTTATACTTATACACTAAAAACACTTAGATAATTCAGTTCCAATAAGCAATTTTCCAAAATAAATTCAGGCAGAAAATGTGTGAAGAAAATGCAATGCACAGAACATCATGGCCTCTCCTCCCTGTCCTCTTTTTGCACCCGTCCTATTTAACATCTTCTCTGTACTATGCACAGCTAGCAAAGAAACCCACAAATCCACTGTACCTCATCTCTGAGAATACTTCTATGTAAACAAAAATTTTTGTATCAAATACCAGGCATACAGAATTAAAACACCCAGAAACAATCGTATTTTTTTTAAATGAATGTTTTAAGTTTGACTATATCAGACCACACCAATGACAGCTATGTCTGCAGTGTACCCTTCAAATGACAGAGAGAAAAACTGTATTTTCTTTCACAAGGTGCGCAGATTTCCCACTTGCGATATTCACTGGGGTAAAGGATAAGAGGCTTTCTGGTGGCCAGGAACTGCCCTTTCAACTCAACATGCTTGGCCACAATTCAGCCTCTTCAGTTGCCTTGAGTCTGAAAAGCTGTTAAGACCCCAGATACACACATAACCACTCTAAATTTAGCACCTCGGTGAAGTTGCTATTCCCTCCTTCTCCCTTCCCCACGATAAAGGCAGCACCAAAAAGGAACACACAAAAACCAACCAATCTGGCCCATGAAACATGAGCTACATTCACAAGACAAAAATAGAAAGCTTTCATCTTTCGTTATCAGACACTCTACCACACAGCGCAGGAACCTGAAGCTTGAGGCAACAGTAGGTTTCAAATACTCCTCAAAATGTGTGCGAGGCTTTCCTCTTCTGCTCTGTGAAAGGCTAAAAGAAGTTGGCTTGGCAACGACAAAAAACATTAGAGTCCAACAAGCCTCTCCAGTAGCAATCCAAGCAGGCAGTTGTTTAAGCAATAGCATCGTCCTCACTTCATAAATTCTCCTGTTCAGAAGGACAATCCTTGCCTCCTAACTTCTTCTGATTCTAAAACTCGTTCTAAAATCTTGAAATAATTTTAGATCTTTAAAAGTTTAAGATTTAAAAAAAAAATTTTTTTTGTAAAGTTTTTAAGAATCAGTCCTAGCCCCCAGAGGCATTCAGGAGAAAAAAGGAATAGAAACATGCACTTTCTAGGGAGTTGACACTTCTCGAACTCAAAAAATTGTACTTGCTTACAGCCCTCCAGCCTCCCTCTGTTAACAGCAGCCTGAATTTAATGGGGTTTGTATCTGCTCCCTAGGGTTTGGGAAGGGCAGAGGGAAGGCAAGCAAGGACCTGAGGAAAGGAGAAACACTGAACTGTTCCTCTGTCAGGGTGTGTCAGGTTCTTCCAGAAGTCCCCTCAGCCTCCATCTTTACAGTCTCAACAACAGATTATGTAGCCATCTGTTGAGCTTCAGGTTTTTAAAATGTTTTTATTTTAAGAGAACTTGTCACCACGCAAAGTCACAACTCTTCCTCAAATGCAGTTTTTTGTGGTGGCTTGATCTTTTTATCTTATCTATTCTTACCCACTCTGTAATTCCCCAGGGATACCAGAAACGAACTAGTTTCACTCACCTCACTAGCTGGGAAAACGCTGATTATGAATCTGAATGGCCTTGAACACACTGTGAACTAAAAGTACACAAGTCATTTAAATTTGTCTGAGTGAGTCAGTCTGGCTCTCTCCATCATTCACTTCCAAGTCATTCCTAGCCTTACTACACACATTCAGAGTACATCTTTCGGGGTTTATCACCTGTTGAGAAATACCACATTACAATACCCAGACGCGTGGCTTCGCCTCCTTTGTCCTTGCAAAATCCTGAGACATAGCAGATAAACTGCTGCCTGTTTTGGTTTTTGTACTGAAAGAGTTCAGCACAGCAGCAGCACAGGCACAACTTCCCTTCTGGGCAAAAGGACAAGGTGCCTGGCAGTGTTGCCTGTTGGATGGTACATCACTGAATGATGGAGTTAGCACTGGGAAGAGGAATTATTGCCACTCCTGCTTAGCATGAACGACCCCACAGACCCATGTAGAGGACGAGCAGGAGAAACATTCCATTGGGGTGAAAAAAGAAATGAAGACACAGTTTTATGTTTTCCGTGGCACTTCTATGCTTACTTTTAAACAATGAAATGAAAATTTCACTTAGGCATCACACGCCACTTGTGCAGAGCATCCAACATCAAGATGCCCTACAGCCAACTTTCAATAGTCTCAAAATGGAATTAACTTTCTTATTTTACAGCCTGGGAAATTCAAGATGCCTGTAAGGCAGAGAACATGAAAACTGCAGCAAAACTCAAAGAGCTTAATCCACTCAAAACTAGAAAATCCTCAGTAATCATTGTCTGTGGATTCTTAAAGAACAGACAAATGAAATGGTAGGACTAGGTGCAAGGGCTTTAATAAAACTATTAAGTATAGGGTGGTATATGATCTGAAAATATTCAATAAACACAGTAACTAGATTTGAAAAAATACATCACAGAGGAAGTGGCAAGCAAAGCCAAGCCATCCAGGCAACTACTGCTCACAAAAAAACACCTCAGTAGAAACACAGGGGGTTGGAACCCATTGTAAAGGCAGGCATAATTAAAGAAAGTCTAAAGGAAAGCAGAGTAAGACACAACATCAGTTTGCCAACACCAATGAGAAAAATCACATCAGACTAATATGACTTCATTTCTCAGTGTTGTAGCTCATTTTCTAGATGAGGGAAATATTAGCTTCAGGAAAGAAATGTTAGCTTTAACAGAGCTGGGTACCCTAAAACATGAACCAGTGTTGTTGAGGGTGCTGGAGGTAGAAATGAATAATTTTAATCTGGGTAAGAAACTTGTTATGAAAGACAAAATGAGGGTTATATAGAGACCAGACTATTTCACCTAAGACACCAATACAAAAATCCTCAGCATTAAGTCTAAAGGCCCCATCACCAAATGGTTGAGGGGAGAGGCAACTCCTCGTGTGACAAGACACCGAAAGAGTTCAGTGTATTTGCGTTCTGAGGGGACTGTAAATGTCCCTCCTACTGATTCAGTAAATCTTGAAAAAGACAATTTTTCAATTATTTTAACTGGGACTAGAACCAAGTGTGGTTGAACTACAGATGTGTCAGAAGTTGGAATGCTCCTTACCACCAGGAAAGAAAGACATTGGATGGGTACAGTAGAGGCAAGAACCTTACAGACAGAGTTTGGTTAACAGATGAGCACTGTATTATGATGTGATGTGCCTGTAACAGCAGGAACTGGACTCAATGAACCAGTCCTCTCTTGCAAGGATTTTTTTCATTGGTCAATATTTTAACAGATTTTGATGCAAGTGCCTCTTTCCTCTTCAGCAAGAGCTTATTCAAACAGGTAGTCATACAGAAAAACTTGTCAGAAGACTTTAAGACTGCACTAACTTTTCAGTTAAATATGCCTACAATGAGACAATACCAGAAGAGCTTCATTTTTGAGGAGGGGAAGGAGAGTTGCTTTGTTTGTTTTTAATTATGTTATGCTTCCTTGCTCTGATAAGTCTCGAAGGCATCAAGAATCTCTTCAGGAACAAGTTCTGGGAGGGGGTTCAGGGCAGCAACATCCAGCACACCTTCTTCTCAAAGTGGCAGAGGATAAAGGGGGTGTAGCACTAGTCTAGTTAATGCATTACACAGCTGAAATGCAACATTGACTTCACTGAGGAAAAGAGAGGCTCAGTAAGAATTAGAAAAAGGTAATTTAAATAATGGCACTGAATTTTAATAATGGCACATAAAGCCACTGTAAGGTCTAGATTTTCATGTAAGACATAGCCTTCACATCTAAATTCTAATTCAGTGCCCAGATTGCTTACTCCTCACAGACTAGCCTTTCCTATTACTATTTGTCTGTCTTTGGTGGAAGTCTGGTGGAATTTTTACTAAATTCTTGTGCAGTCCTACTAGACACCAGGGACTCTGAAGGTCTGCAGGTGTAGCTATATCCAGCTCTATGCAGGCAGGTCCAGCAGTGCATTCAGTTCTCACAGACTACCTCCTGGATCTACAGAATTCATGTCAGATACACATACAAAGCAAAATTCTATATCCCAATTCAGTCATAGAAGAACGTTCCCACCAATGCATCTCATTAGGAAGCTGGAGAATGGTAGATCTAATGATAGGAAAAAGATTTAACATGAGTCTTGAAAAAATGGCTAGCAAAAAACACCCACCCACAAGCAGGGATTCAAAACAGCATGGTATGTAAGGTGGACAGAAATAGCTGCCAAGTATGATGTGAGCAGTAATAGAATATAATCAACAACAACAATAAAACCCCAGAACAGTTGCTCAGCTTATAAAAAAAAGAATCCAAATATCCTTAAAATGAGTCAGGAAATCTGATCTTATTTATTCCAGTAAATTGCAGTAGCAGGAACAATAACATTCCCAAACTGGAAGTTATTGTTTACTTTATATAAACACTAACCCCAGAAATCTACATTGAAATAACATGGACTTTACAGTGAGCAATTTTTATTTATTTATTCATTACCAGTATTTAAAAAAAAAAACCCACTAGGCTTCGAGATTTCCCTGTTGCAGAAAAAAACTGCTGCCAGAAAGTCTAATATAATGAAATGAATACCTACAAATCCATAATAGTTCACATCCCCTAAAAATAGTCCACATTCACTAACAGAGGAAGTAAAATGGCAAGATGGTAAAGAAGTGGAAAATCATGCTCATCTAGTAAGTGCAAGCAGATTTCTATTTCGTATCAGTCCATCTCTTATTAGTTCTGCTAAAGAAAGATTACCCTGGAGTTTCAAACAGCACACAACTGCCAGATATAAATGCTTCAGCATACATAGAAATACTACAAATTTAGCCATAAAGATACATACTGCACCTCCCTACAGGCTGCTGCAATAATTGTAATCTAGAGTTTAAACCCTTTTTGGCTGCGTTTGGGATCTCACAGAGAAATCTGTCCTTTCCATAGTCTATGACTTGCAGCACACCCCAAAAACCAAGAGGACAAAGGAAACTTGCTTGTCATTCCCTGAATTTACTATACACACACCACTCTGTCAAGAGGCTTATAGTTTCTGGCATTCCTTTATTTACTCCCATGTTCTTCATATACTGAATGATTAGGGAACAAGCTACAAAAGGGCTGTATTGTCTAGCAGATCAGAGCCTGATGGAGACCTACGAAACCTCAATTTGTTCCGGACCTCGCCAGTAAATCCAAACAAGTCCCTATACTTCAGAGAATCCTGATAATCCTTCCTTACTTTGTCTATTTTACAGCTTTGGGACGGGACAGGGCTTGGGCAACGTATAGCTGTGCCTAGATAGCATGAACTGCAGCATACAGAAAAGCATAAACTAGATGATAAAGCAGCCCAGCTACATTGCTATGAAGCTGCTGTTCACTGCTATCACCTCCTCCTTTCTGTACTATACAGTTTCTAGTACCGGAACTAGCATGGTTTAGGCTTGCCCAAGAATCCCTAGCCATTACATTTAATACTGTGGAAAATTGCTTTTGGATTTCTAGACCCCACTATAATTAAAAATAACAGAAGAACAGATCACACTGAAAACTCATGGTTTTTTTCAGACCAGGGCAGAACACAGCTTAGTCAAATGTCCTGCTCTTATCTACTCAGGAAATGCTCAGGCAGTGTACATGTCCTTTTCTGATTCCACCCAGCAATTCCAAGAGCTGCCTCAGTTTATGGCTCTTGCTCACCTGCTTTGAGGGACCAGCAGCAGGTCCTACTCGAGATCAAAGGACAACGCAGCACAAACCCATGGCACAGTTTCCATTAAACCAGACACTTCCCACAGACAAGGCTCCTTCATGTGTCAGCATTAACACGTTAGAGGTCACACACAATGGGAGGAGAATTGCTTTTATCAGTATGAAAGAAAGTTTAACAGGCAGTTTGGATGTGTTTAGTGTATTTGTTTGGCATTTCTTTTCCTCAATTCAACTTTAGATTTTTAAAGACACTCCAAACATCTATCTGTCTTGAAATCCTTACTCAGGGGATATACAACTCATAAAAGAACTCATGTAAATTGTGCATATGGAATCTGATTAAAAAGCAGAAACATTTGTTTTATAACCATATTACTTAATATCCTATGGTTTTGGCTGATATATTATTCAGCTGAAATACTGACACAGTTTGGAGAAATGCTGATTCTGATGAAGGCTCAAAGCACCTCCCATGTTCATAAAGGAGCCATTTCACAAATGCCATCATATTCGCTAACATGTTTATCCTGAAGAGCATTCAAGTCCTAATTAGGAACAGAGCCACGCTCTGCTAAAACTGTGAAAAAGTATATTTAGATATCATCTATCCCCAGTGATCTTGCAAGAAGACACGAAGCATATGGCAGATGAGAAAATCAGAAAAGGGGAGGGAGCAGAAGAAAGAGACTGACTCTTAAAAATACTTCAAATGAATACTTTAGTGAAAAAAAAAAATTAAAAATTGGGAAGAACCACAAACAAACACCACCAAAATACTCTGTCAAGAGCTCAGCATTTCAAAGACAGATGTAGAGACATGTAGGCATTTTAAACTGACATTGGCATTTCTATGTCAATTGCTTTGCCCTCTATCTTTGTATTCACAAGAGTAGACATGTCTTAGTTCTATTTATTACCTCAAACTATTAATTATTTTTTTTAAATTTAACACCATTACTGAAATTCAACATTTCAACACACACACCCCCCAATGGTATTTCAGAATTCTCATTTTGTGAATATTTCCCAAAAGACCATTTTGGCTTGTTAGGGACTTTTTTTTTTTTTTTAACTTCAGATAAGAAAACACTAATTTCCTGTTGCAATGCTAAAAATCTCAAAAACACAAAATATAAATAAACTGCAGGATGGCCACAAGCCAAAGATTCCTACTGCAAGCTAGTGACCTTTTAGAGGTAACTGAGAATTTCCATGAGCTCACTTCAGGCAGAATTGTGAAGGGATGTTAACCTACCTTTCACCACTTTACTGCCAAGTCTCATAATATTCAGTGGTTTTTTTAAATCCCACATCCTGATGTTAGTACCACAGTTATATAAGATCCCATTTTATTCTCCAAAACCACTTGAACACAGACTTTGGTCTTGCAATTAAACCTGAATATATTACCATCGTTCATTCTCAAAACTATAAAATCAGAACACAAATAAAACCAAGCCATTGCTTTAAGAACAACCACAAACATCACAAACTTTTCATCTCCTAACCCAGAAAATGGTCAAGTGGAAAAACAGAATTCAGGAGGTGCTGCTGCACAGGTTTGAAATCTTCTCTTTGGTGGGAGAAAGAAGGCTCCTAGCAGAGTTTCCTGTACTCTGTTGAGGGACATGCCCAAAAAAGCAGGCAAAATGCACTAGTTTTGTAACATGCTATCCTGTCACTTGATTTTAACAGCCCTTGGCAGGCTGTTTTAGAGCATGGCCCTGTACAGAAACACTCAGGCAATGCTGAGCCACCCAAGCAGCACACAAAAGCACTTAGTGCAGGTCACGGAAGTTGCCTCCTGGCCTGCCACAGAACCTCTGCCAGGCAACTAAGTCAGCTTCCCAAGGAGTAAGTTGATCCACACAGAATTCTTACCTCCTGTGATTCATGCTGGAAACAACCTGGCCAAGCCTTGAGACTGGATTGCGTCATTGCATCACCCCTCAGCCCCGGTGTATGCAGAGCAGGGGGAAGTCCAACAGTGGAGAAGCAGCAAGGAAGCTCCCTGGCACATAGCAAGCACAGCAGCAACTATGGCTGTGGAGAGCCTTCACCCCTGTTTGGGACATTGGCCAGGATTAACACCTGGTCTGACTCAAGTTGCACAGCCCCATCTATCAATGTGGAGTGGTCACAAGCTCTCTGTGGAGCTAGAAACCAAAACCATTACCCTTTGGCATCTAGTCACCGCTTGTCGTCTGGGATCTGTGGTAGAAGGAAGCTGTTAAAACGAACGTGGCAGTGGCCTCCAATAAATTTCTCCATAAACTGCAAACCACGTGTAGCTACTAAGGAGGTAAACACAGAACTGAAGCCAAGCATATGCTCTGTGACACACAGAGCCCCCTCATCAAGTGCAACAACAGGATGAGCAAGGAGCCACCACCATGTCCTGACAGCAGATGACCCTTGAGGTGCTTCTGCCTCCCACTCTGTCCCAGTGGGGCAGACAGGACTTTATTTACATACTTCTTTTTGACTGAAGTCATCTTAGATTTTCAGAGAGTTGGTTATGACCTCATCTCAGTAAACAAACCTGCCTGCAGTGGCCCTGGTGGCGGGGGAGCAGCCAGGTCTGCTCTCAGAATAATGCCACCATCCTTGGCTGCTTCCGTCCCAAAACCAACGGGGCACACGACTTCAGGTAATGGATGTCCTGCCCACACACCCCTGTGTATCCCAAGCAGACAGATAAGGAACCACCACCCACAAGGAAATACCAGCTGAGCACACACCTGGCCACTGTAGGGCCATCCTCATCAACAGATGTCATTCACATATAGAGAAGTCACTTCCATGAGGGAAAGAAAAAAAAACAAACCCAAAGACTCAGGTGAACAAGCAGCAGAAATTACTTCTGAATTTGCTCTCACTTTTTTGGCCTTCCCTTGCCTGTTTGATAGGTCTTTTAGATATGTGCAATGACCACTTGGAACCTGCCAGCCTGGGTGCCCACCCTCCCCTTGTTGTTTATCTACATCTCACTACAGCAACTCATACAGCAAGCTGTTACACTAAGCATAAAAACAAGCAAATTATACAGTAGATAAAATGCCATGCTCATCTTGCACTGCCAGCTCCGTTTGGGGAAAAAAAAAAGTGATGAAGTCTGCACACATATAATCACAATAATTAGACACTTGTAACCAGCTGAACATCAGCATGCATGCTGAAATTAAAATTGCCCAGTTTGAAAAACTAAGAGGGTAGGATCTGTGCAGTCCTATCTTGAAAAAGAGGGAGGAAGGCTAATTCAGCTCCTTCTCAAAGAAAACCCTACAGCATTTACCATTTATCCCTGACTAGAAAAGGGCTGTTGAGTTTGTTGTACATTAACATGCTCATAATAAATAATTTTTTAACTTGAGGAATTTAAAACTTAGCTGTGGGTGGCCAGACCTACATTTGAAAAATTTAATAATGCTGTGCAGTTTGGGTTAGGGTTTTTTAACATTTGATTCTCTTGCCAGCATTAAAAATACCTCATTTCTTAGCCCACTCACAGTGGTAGTCTTTTTTAAACACATATTGTGTAGCTACTCACTGAGAAAGCCACTCCACGACGTCTTTGTGAGTTTAAATGAAAGCCCTATTAATTCCTTAGTGTTTGTTTTAAGAGTTCTCAGAATTAGTAGGTCAACAAATGTATAAATCCAGCATAGAATCAATCTTCAATATTGGTACTTGTCACATAAGATATACCCCTTTAAAACCAGCCTGTTCATCCTGGAGACACTATTGCCAACTTCAAACATCAAAGTAACTCCCAATGAAAGGATTCAATAAAGTTCAAAACTGTCAACCTACGCTTTTCAAAATTTCCATCTTTTATTGTATTTTCAAACTGTATGTCTCTCAATCTTCCCTTTTACCCACTAAAGCAATGACTTAATTTTAAGAATATTGCTTACTTACTGTAAAGACAAAATAGCAGACAAAATTTTGTTCTGTTTGGGACAAGGCAGTCACTAATTTTCTGTGGACATGTCAGCCAAGTTTTCCTGCAGTGGGAACCAGAAGTAAAGCTAAGAATAATCTCTACTCACGTTTTTTAATTTTAAAAAAAATTCCTTTTTCACTTTTTGTCTTTGTACATTATCTTTTTCCATCTCACATTATCACAATGTCTTGAACCTACATATTTTTAAACCCACAGACTACAAATGTCATTAATTTTACATAAACTATAGTGATTCACATAGCACTTCTAACGGCTTGGCCACCAAAAAAGACATGAGCAGGAGATAATCTGTGCAAGAGATCCTAACCAGCTCACTGAGAGTAAAGGCAACTGGTTTTGAAAGTGAAAAGGTTAACATAAAACAGCTGCTGACAGTCTTCATCCTTGGCCATCCAAGAAATGGGTGAATATGGATGTGTACATCATGAGCAGTTGCTTTACTGGAGGATGGAAGATCCAATGCCTCACAGCACGTGTCACGGCCAGGATAAAGCCATCAGGAGCCACAGTTACCTTTCTCACCCTGCAGCACTTCCCTATCAGGCCTTTATTCCTGCTGCACACATCTCCATAAGACAGCAGCTCCCACAAGGTTTCTGACAGCTTGCCTTCGTCACACAGCTTGTTTACACAATGAGATACTAACAGGTCAGGAAAAAATAGTGCAAAGCCAATGGCTACACACATGCAGCAAACAAAAACTTCATGCTAGTGAAGCAGTTACGTGACACACAGGCATTTAGGGTGCAACACAGCTCCATCAGACCTATTGCTCAGACATCCAGCAAACGCGGTCAGGACAGACAGCACAGGTGCTCTAAGTTTGTCAGCAGCTTCGGTGGCCCTGTGAAACTACTCCAGACATAAATGTTCAAAAGAAACTAGGAAATATCCATCTTGTACCCCAGGCTGGGACAATTCTTTCTTTCCTGAGTTTCTTTTCCAGGCTAGTCAAAAGGCACCTCAAGCTGTCTGACCCCTGCCAGAGAGTAAAGTTAACAGGCAAAGTCCTCTGGGGTTTGTCTCTTTAAAAGTCACCTGGGGAAACCCCAGGGTACCCACTTTTCTCTGGGTTTTTGTTATGCCTCAGAAACTTTGCTGAGACAAAGCAGTTTCGTGCAAATTCACAGCTCTGAAAACCACCAAAATCCTCTGAAACAGCCAGAAAAAAAAAAAAAAAAAAAAGTCTTGTTATATACTGGTTTTTATCACCATCAATAGCCCAGAATAGAGGGAAACAAACTTAAGCAAAATTTAGGCAACGTTTGACGCTTCCTAGCATCAAGCAATCCATGGGGGAACCCCAGTGCCAGATCACCTAACACACCTTTATTTGCCATGCAAAAGTAACTAAACAGACAAGTCCAAACGTTTCAATCACTTCAGAGAAAAAATGGTTTCTCTCCAACCTTCTTCCCTGTGCTGGAAAAAGTTTGTTCAATGACAGACTATCAATTATTAACTAAGATTTAAGACTGATAGTGCTCAGATAATAACTGCATAGAAGGAAAAAATTACCCCAAGCAAACATTACTTGCAAAGACATCAAGAATAAACCTGAAACAATTCATAGGGCACAACTAAGTCTCTCGCCACAGAGATTTTTTTCAATGAAAAAAAATTAAGAAAAAAACCCTGTAAATTCTTTAACTCTTTCCTGAGAAGCCCCTTGAACACATAACCCTATGCTGAAATATAGCTACTGCTTGAATAGCTGGATTTCAGCATGTGCTAACCTACTTTGCTGCTGTTACCCAGATTAACTTATAAAAATTTTATACTGTATTATATAAACAACTGTCTAACATAAAATTTATGTACATCACTATACACCCAGGTTTCCTATGTTTAGACCTAAAAGAGATACCTGCATCTGTTTAAGAAACAATAGCATATATTTAACTTTCCAGTGATTTACAAAGTCTGCAAGTTATTTGTACCCCACATGGTCACGTACTTTCAGTCTGAGATTTAAGGAAGAGAAACAAGGAGGGACATGTAGCACAATGTAAACTTGTTCAGGAACTTCCTCTTATATCAGTATAGAAAACAGTCAAAAACAACCTTCAAAGAAATGGAAGAGGTCAACTAAAGGCCATTTTACCATTGGCAGCAATAACAGGCAGCAGGCTTGAAAACCAAAGAAATGTCTTAAAAGTCCTGTCCAATTTTCTATTCAGTCAGTTCACCTGGTTTTCAAGCTCCCATAAATCATTCCTCAACACTACCACTTGCTTAAAAAACCCCAGAAATTAAAAGTTAACCTAGGCCATGTGGGAAAGTGAAAAAACACTTTGATCCAATGCCACCATTCCCAAGAAAAGCCTGCAACACTTGGCAGAAATGCAATGCTTTGAATGCTGAGCCTGAAAAAGCAGGAATCTTGCCTCAAAAAGGCACTTAAAGAGCAGAAAAACAAGTTTAAGAATGATTGATTTCATGAATAATTTCTATTTAAATAAACTACTATTTCAATAAACTCCCAATGTACTTAGTAGCATATTTCCTAAATATTTTTCACCTACCAGCATGGTTACTTCATGAGATCTAACAGCTTGCCACTGAGTGTGCAAAACTGTAATATGGGTAGACAAGCAAGGTGATTTGCGCCCAGTCCTGTACAGCCAGGGAGATTATGTAGTTCTTGCTACTCACCACCAGCTTTAAAAAAAAAGTATCCTTCTTGATTATCCTCTTTCCACTGCATTCCCAAGGACTTCCTCCTGGTTTAGCTCCTCCCTGTAAGACCTCTCTAACAAAGGTCTAATCCAAAAGACTATGGCCTCTCCACAAAACATGTCCACACGAAGTCAGGCAGTTCACCCCAGGTCAGATGAGTGGCAGGAAAGAAGACACACCATCCAAATGTGAACAAATAAAAGTCAATCATCATTTCTTCTTTGGGATTCAACATGAAGTCTTTCTGGAGGTATGGCCATCCTCAGCAAATGCAGCTGTCATTTAGATGTACTTAAAAGGGCTGATTTTACTCTGAGGGATTCAAATGCAAGTCATTTGTTCTTATTACTACCGTGGGCAATTTGCTAGGAACTAGAAGCACGGGAGACATTTATAATAAAATCCACTTGACTGAACTTCTACTTGGTGTGTTTCTTTTAGCACTCTGGCTACTTGGTTGTGCAAATTAAAGATTTAGACAACAGGGCACATATAAGATAACCTTACTTTAAGAGTCTAGAATGGCTGTACAGGAACATGTAAGAAACATACACCTTCCCAAATAAACTGTAACAATTGTACATGGAAGCCCTTTATGGCAGCTCCCTGCTTTTAGCTTTGTACTATGTATTCTGTATAGGCATGTGCAGTAGGATTTTGGTATTTGTTATGCTACATCTACACCCACTTCTCCCTTCAAAACAACATGAAAACACGGGTCCAGAGTAGAAGAATGCCCATGTCCAGCTTCCTCAGTGCAACACTCCCCTTGCAGGAGAAACAGCAAGGGGAAGCCTGCTGTCCCAACAGCCAATCCTTCCCCTGCCACTCCTCCATCTCTCCCTGACACCCCAAAGCCTGCCAGGCTGAAGGTGTTCTCAGCACCACTTGTTTCACTCTGTTCTTGCAGCTTTCAAATAGCAGACACTGGGTCCTACTGTAAAGACTATGAAAAACAACAATAACAGGAAGCTGGATAGAAAGGAAAAAAAAAAAAACTTTTTTTCTCAGTATTGAAGTTTTTTGAACTGAATTCAGTTTTTTGAAGTGAATTAAAACATGTAAATCAGATCTTCTGTAAGACAGCCACCAAAAACCTCTCTCTAAAATGATTACTGTTATAAAAAAGGAAAAGTGCTGTAATTCAGAAAATAATAATAATTATACAACACTTACCCATAGCAGTGCTTTTATTGCCGCACATTCAGTAACCTAAACTTACAAGAAATAAAAATTTTTAAAAATCCTGTTGGACAGCCGACATATGACCTTCTTCCTCCACAGAAATCACAAACCTATTAATTCATGAATTCAACTAAGTTCAGGAGCACTGTAGCCGAACATCTAATTAATTCAAAAATCAGGCATTTCCCTGCTGACACATCAGCTTTAGGTGCAAGGTGAAGCTGCTGGAAGGCAGCACAAGTCTGGGATCTGCTGCAGATTAACACCTATAAACTGTGTGGCTCTAAGAACTTTGGATAGAAACCTTAATTGCAGATTAAATATGTTCAGGGTAGCTACATTATAAAGACTACACTTTAAAAGAACAAAGAATAAAGGGAAACATCTGCAATTGCTGCAGATCCTTTCTGTTTGTTTGGGTTTTTTTTTAAATTACAGATGGTAATTATTTTAATTTTAATTAAAATCATGTAATTACTAAGCGTTATAATCATAGAATAATTTACATTGGAAAAGACTTTTAAGATCATCCAGTCCAACTCCTAACCCAGCACTGCCCAATCCACCACTAAACCATGTCCCCAAGTGTCACATCCACACCTCTCTTAAATACCATGGTGACTCCACCACTTCCCTGGGCAGCCTGTTCCAATACCTGACCAGTTTTTCAGTGAAGAACTTTTCCCCAATATTCAATTCAAAGCTCCCCTGACACAACTGGAGGTCATTTTCTCTTGTCCCATCGCTCGTTACATTGGAGAACAGACTGACTTCCATCTTGCCACAGCCTCCTTTCAGGTAGCTCTAGAGAGCGATAAGGTCCCTGCTGAGCCTTGTCTTCTCCAGGATAAACACCCCCAGCTCCTTCAGGTGCTCATCATCAGACTTGTGCTCCTTCCCCAGCTTTGTTGCCCTTCTCTGGACATGCTCCAGCACCTCAATGTCTTTCTTGTGTTCAGTTTTGGGCCCCTCACCACAGCATTCGTGGTGTGGCCTCACCAGTGCCAAGTACAGGGTGTTGATCACTGCCCCAGTCCTGCTAATTGTGATAGGCACTGTTTGCCAAGGAAGGCTGGATGATACCATAATCAGCTCACTGGGTTTAAGAGGAGCCTTGTTCTTTAATGTATGAGAAAAGTGGCTTGTCCATTTACAAAATATTCTTTCCTCACAGTGAAGTCAAAACGATCCAATAATATTTATGAGGAACTTCCTTCATAAATAGAATAGAAATTAATAGAAAGATTTATATCTTTATCCCAAAGGGTAGGAGAAAAAGCATCAGCATAGTTAACTACAAAAGGAAAAAAGTACTCTAGGGTAACCACAGATTTGGAATGAATGCTGTTTCAGAGCCAAGGAATAGGAATTATCTAACACAGATGGACATCAACCACTGCACAAGCCTGACACTTCCGAGACAACTTGTCTGTCAAGAAAAGCCTTGGACAGGCTTTGAAAACTTAAGCAACAAAACCACCCTTATTTTCTCGACAAATGGCACATATTTTCAGAAAGAACAAAAAAACCCCAAGAAACCCAAACCAAACACCCCCCAAACACAAACCTTGAACCAAAAAAGCCACCAGTATTTAACACAGCATTACTTGTTGACCCCCTAATGTATCAAACAACATTTTATAGAACAATTTTTAAAGTCAATGACTAGTTGATGAACCTTGGAATAATACTGAAAGGAGTAAGATGAATGTGTCTTTACAAACAGACCATGAAAATCTGCTTGTAGATAGGGCCAGGAATTTATAGATAGGGAAGTAACAGAAGAAACTATCAGTTCTAGAAAATGTTACTAATTGACAGGGACTGCTGTTCAGCCAAGGCCATGTTAATTCCTGAACTTAGAGAAAAAGAACAAAGACATAATAGAACTATGAATAGGGTTTTTTCTTTTATATAACAAAAGGGGGGTGCATAATAGAGGGGGGAATAGAGTAGGCAGTTTGGGAAGTCTGTATCTTCCAAGTACACCAGCCAATGGGGAAAGGAAGAGGGTGATGCAGCCAGGAATTCAGGATACAAAGGGGGATGCATCCCCCAATAATTTGAGAGATCCCACAGGAATGCCCCATGGCCTCTCTCTTTATTTGAAAAGAGTTACTGGACTCCTCTGTCTCCTTTCTGGACATAAACCTCTGGTGTTGTGAATTCTTCCGCACAATATCCTCTCTTTTTATCTTAAAAATAATTTGATCACATTCTTCTCTCCTATTTTTTATTGCTGACTGCCTATTTGAATTTTGTCAAATTAATGTGATTCCTAATTTGAAGAAATTCTTTGTGGTTTATAGAAACTCTGCTCCAATAAAACTTTAAATTTTTATGCTATACTAACACTTAAAGTTGCTAATCTCATTGTGTTTTCTGTATGGCATAAATTCATTGCAACTTTAAGAACAGGTTTCTATTATCAAAAAATATTTATGTGATATTTAAAAGACCTAAAGTAATGGGCAATAATGTAGCAATTACTATGAAAAAGCCAGTAGAGCATATAACTCGAAGCATGAGACTACACATTTTTTAAATTATGAGTTACATAGACTTGTTTCATATACAGCTCAGAAATACTTCACTGAATTTAAGTTTGGCTTTTTAAGGAATGCTGAGTGTCACTGGATTTATTATGTATAAACTAGGAGAGGCTGGTTCTCAAAACTAACAACTTGATGTCAGATTTGTGAATGAACACTTCTGTGGTTCAGGGGCTTTCAGAGGCAGGTACCCCAGCCTGCTGAACCAGAGTCACCATACACGCAAGACTGGAGCTCAAACAGTAAACTTGGTAGAAACTCCTGAGCCAATTTCTCCATGTCAGCTGGAGCACGGGCCTCAATTTTTCTCTCTTTTGTCCTTCTTAGCCCAGGCTCCTGGAGCTGGATTCCTAGGCTGTGCTCATTTCTTTCAGCCAATCTGTAGACTCTCAGTGAATAAAGAGGAAGCAAGATTGAGGCATGAGGCATGCCAGCATATGAATGGAACTGGGAGGACTTCTCCAACCTTTGTTTTAGCTTGTGTTGAGTATGTGCAACTTTCATCTTCCTTGCTTTTGGATTGCTCCCTCTCACACCCTTGACTTCTGCAGCAATACTTCATTGCCTTTTGCCTTCACTGAGGCATTACTGCTGCAGAAGCAACTTGATTATTCTAAGAAGAATGTTCTTTTTTGTCACCCAAGTTAAAGATTAACCTAAGGAATAAAAAAACATTTATGTTGTAACTCATCACAGCACAATTTATTCTATAAAGTTGTAACGTTACTACCACCTCATTTCAATAGCAAGCTTTGTTTAACCTTGGTGTATGTTTCCTTTTGCTCAAAAACACCCTAACTGTAGTGCTGCATATAATTTTGCACCCTGTCAATGCCAACAAAAAAAAAAAAAAAACATAACTATGTCATTAGTGTAAGCTTTTTGTTCCATTACTTTATTCCAGCTTCAAAACAGGCAATTAAAGTTTTGGTGAGCAATACTACCAGTCACATAATCCTCCAAAGCCCTGGATCCCTTGCTGCTGCTCCTACTCCTATGGGATACTGAGCCTTCTGTGCTCTGGATCAAACCTTCAAACTCTTTACTGAACAGGCATCCAGAGAGCCTAAATCCACAAGATGTTATGTTCTCAAAAAGGAGGGAAGAGGTAACAGAATTCTAGACCCTCCAGAGAGAAGCAGCAGCACCCTCTGAGAGCCAAAGCACTTTGAGGAGGAGGTGCTTTGTAGAATTCTCACATAAACCCTACTCTTGGAGAGCACTTGGCTGTCTTAACCTTGAAGTAACTTGCAACACTTTCAACTTTTGGCTATGCATTCGTGGCATTTTTTCTTTATACATGCCTCTGTGTCTTAAGGAAAGTATTATGCATGTAATGCTTTCCTCTGGAGGAAATAACTCTAGGTTAGATAAACAGTTAATGGGATGTTGTGGTTACAAGTACAGTACTAGTCATGTCAGAAAATATGATGTAACTGTTTAGTTATGCTTTCCAGATACTACAGTATACCAGCACCTAAAAAACAACTTGAAAACATCAGTTTACCACATTGCTCTCTACCTATCACTTGCTGAATGGAGGGGGGCACTGTATTTTCTCCAAATATCTTGGAACCATTTAAAGCAAGTTTATAAGAGTCATTTCTCTTCTGTGCATATTTAAAACTCTCCAATGCTGTAGCTTTTCAAATCATCTCACAGACATATAACCAATTTTCTAAGCTCTCCACCACAATCAGTCACATAGCACATGGACAGGATGCTAAGCACCTTAATATTGTGTTCTGCAAAACCACAATGCTTTATACCTTTACCAAGTGCTTTACAAACTGATTAACTACTTATGGACCAAATCCTAGAAGACATTTAATTGCAGGCTTTATTTTACATATAGCACATACGCATAAACACACACACAGCTCCAAGCTCAAAGTATTCTTAGTCCAGGCTGTCATGTGTGCACGCATTTGGGATCCAAACATGTGAACATGTGCCTTTCCATGGACACGCAGTTCTTCTCTGAAAACACAGCACTTTTCACAGAAGTTCATCACCAGAGCCAAGGATGGGAAGTGAGCACTGCTGCTCCAGCAAAAACTACCAACCAACCTGTGAAGTCTGGATGGCCATGAACAGTCACAGTGGGAGAGCAGAAACTCCTTGTGTTAGGAGTGGGCACCCACACTCATTTTGTTCTAACAAGTTGTGTTTTCAGGATTCATCTTTACCTCTCTCCCTGCACAGCTGAACAAGCCAGCCCTGCCATAGGACACAACTGACCTCCCATCCTCTCAAGAGCTCTGACGATTAAAGCACACTGTAAATAATTTATGCCGTACATAGTTATTACCCATAAGCTCTTCCTATTGCTTTGGAGTCTACAGCATTTCTACTGAAGTGTTCTAAGCAGTTATTACAATCCAGCCTCTCAACTGAATAAATACAACTTGATCATGTTAATAATAAGAAAGTGCTGTCCTCCTTGAGAAGCCTTTCCCTAAAGAGTTTGTGCAAGGTTAAAAGTGAGTTTTGGCTGAGCCCAGGGCGCTGGAGAACACTTGGCTAGGAGGACCTGCAGGAACGTGGCTGCAGCCCAACCCAAGCACTTGGAGCAGCTGGGGAGCAGCAACCCAAACCTTGGCAGCAGAGACAGGCTGAGCCTCCTTCTGAGTAGGGACATCTCATTCACACACAGCTGGTAGAGCTCCCAGAGCAAATGCTGGCTGTTGACACCTTAGAGAGAGGCTTGCCACTCATCAGATCCACGGAAACAGGAGAGTCCTCAGTGAGCCCATCTCAGGCCCTGGTTGCTACTGCACACACTTACTTTCCTCCAGTACCTAACAGGACTCCTCTCTTCCTGCAACAACAGCTGGCATTATCAAGCTGTTATGGTACTGGTTGCTGTGCCTGCAATACTTGCCAGTAAATAGTATCCTGACAGCTGAAAACAGAGGGAAAATATCTTACAAAGGAAAAAAAAAAATCGGGTAAAAACCTGACTATTTTATGGAACCAGATAAGGAGCTCCTAATACCAGGGATTATGACATCAGTTCAAAATATGGAACTGCCTCAGACATCCTTCTTTGTAACTGCACACAAGCCACTTATGGCTGTGTCACAAGTCTCACCTATGGCACAGACACATTTCCTCATCTCACAGAGGTTCATGCAGTCCCAAGGCACAACTGATGTTTTCCAGTCCCATCTTCTACTGTCAGCCAGGCCCTGATGCCTGAATTCTCCCCTGCCAGCACATTTCTGAGCAAGTCATTCAACCTGTGTGTCTTTGTTTACCTCCCAACAGTACCCTGCACTGACTGATTTGATAAGGAAGTAGCAGCAGCCATATCATTCACTGTGTAGGTGGGATTCCTCGGCAAAATGGGGCAGGGAAACTACCTATCATGCAAATGTAAAAAGGGGTAGGTCACACTACTTTGGATAATGCCATTTTATCACAAGTTAGAGCTGAAACTACAAAATTCATAAATGCATTACTTTCACTTGGCAAATTATTTGTCCAACGACTAAAGCATCTCGGAACTAGAGCAATGCTATCACTTCCAGTCCTGCTGTTTTGATGTTATATAAAAACTGTCCTATTACAGACAAAATGAAGTTCTGTGGCTCAGTGTGAGCCACATTTCAAATGTGAAGCCAGAGATCATTATAAAGCAAATACAAGTTTATTTTCATGTGCTGAGTTTTACATGCATTCCAACAAAAACATTTAACAGTGAAGCATCTCACTGTTAAAAGTGAAAAAGTGAAAAGCTGTACAAATGCACAATTTTTTCCTTAAAAAAACCCCAGTATCTACTGATGAACAGGAGTTGCAAATAAGTAGTGATTTTCACTACAAAGCTAATTAAGAACGGAGAAATTCTTCAAAGAAATAGGCTTTTTCTAAGAACACTACCAACAAGCATGTTCCAAAGTGATGGAAAAGAGGGAGTTAACCAAGACTGTATTCACTTGGCTTAACATGCTAGCAAGTGAAAGGTAGAAAATCAGGAGCCAAGCCAGCAATATGAAAACAAAGCACAAACAGAGACTTGTTTTCAGCTCAGTTACCTGACAGTGGGTACATTATTACTGTTCACCTTACTGACACGTTTTGCCCCCTTGTTGGGGAAAAATTCCTCACTTTAACAAACATGTTTTGATCCCTCATGGTTACAAAATTATTACTTGTTTCTTTGTTTTGAAGTTGCAATCACAGAATCCACATTCCTCTAAGAAAATGACACCAGCTAAGAAAGCAGCAGGTCAGTTTTAAACAATAGTGGATTTGAAAAAAAAAAAAAAA